>UXGC01000563.1:0-86212 GCA_900480045.1 Eurytoma adleriae | reverse complement strand
AACCGGGGAACGGACCAACCGGTCCGCAGCATTGCAGACGCCTCTACTTTACCGACCCCGGCCTGGGTCATAACACGACAGAGAATAAATCGACGCGATGGCTTCGAAACACCACGAATGCGAGAGAGAAAGAGAACATGCTAAATATTTCTCTTGCACTCGTGCATTTCGAAAATTCGAAAAACTATAAAGTTTCGATCGCGGCGTGTTTTTCGCTCAATGAAAATGGAGCATTTAAATGACAACCTGTACTATATTATATAGTAGTTATAGATTCTAGAATAATAAAGAATAGTTCAATGTTGAATCCTATAGATTGACTCTTCGATGAATAGATATCTCAAAACAAGTGAATCGCATTGCTGGTTATCCAAATTTATATCAGAAATGAATGTACGAAGTGCGCTTAATCTTGAAAAATAACAAAAAAATATTTACACCGAAACAGTAGATTATTGAAACCATAGGTTGTAGAGTAACGTAATTTTGTAATTAAAAATGTCTTCTAGGTTAAGTGGTACGTCTTATTAGTTATTTTGCAAGCCTACAAAATTTTACTTTATAAAATTAAATGAATGCAAAGTTATTAGATCTAATTTTTGTGATGAATTTTTTTATGTAGAATCGAGCAATAGTTCCAGTGACGAAGAAACTGGTATGGAGTTTACTGCAAAGAAAAAAAAATCTCGAGAGTTACGAGATAGTCCTACAGATCAAAGATCAAAGATGCCCTGTCTAGGTAACAACTAAAATTCTTAAACTTTTTAAATGTAATTTCATTATTTGTCATTTTTTAGATCCTAATTATACTGAGAGCTATTACAACAGTGACGTAGAAGGTAAAAAGGACGATAGTCAAGACTTTCAAATAGCTCATGAGAATTTTTATCTTTCTGACAGTGGAATTTCAAGTACAATAGATATTTTTAATATTTTCAAAATAACGAATAAAATTTATATATAAAATTTTATAACTTTATATTTTAGCTTCATCAAAAATAAGCAGTGGTACAAGTAGTTCAAGTTCACAAGCAGAAAAGAGAAATGGATCATCTAATAAAAGTTTTGCGGAACGTTTGATGGAAAAAATGGGTTACGAAAAAGGAAAAGGTTTAGGTAGAAAGTTGCAAGGAAGATCTGAACCAGTAGTTGCATCGACTCAGAAAGGTCGTCGTGGCTTAGGTCTTGAATTGAAAGAACTTGCAAATGCTCAGACTGAATTTAATGCAGATGAAGAAATTGTAGAAGTAAAGGAGGAAATTTTATGGCTACAGAATCATTATGATGAATTGCCTACTATTGAAGAAGTAAGTGAATGGGAAGCGGAGAGAAGGCAAGGACAACGAAAAGAAACAATTGATGGTGAAACAACCTTCTGTTCTGAAGATATTGTTAACAACGTAATAAATTCAAAATCTGTTTTTGATAGACTTGATAAAAATGAAATGCGAGAAGCTAGGACAAGATCTAATCCATTTGAAACTATTCGTGGATCAATATTTCTTAACAGGGCTGCAGTAAAAATGGCCAATATTGATAGAGCTTGTGACTTTATGTTTACAAAACCAGCTAATTTACATTCAGAAGAATTATTATACTTTGCAGATGTATGTGCAGGACCTGGAGGTTTCAGTGAATATGTATTATGGAGAAAAAAATGGCGAGCAAAGGGTTTTGGTTTTACTCTTAAAAAAGAAAACGATTTCAAACTTCATGATTTCCATGCAGGACCTTGCGAAACTTTTCATCCTTATTATGGACCTAAAGAGGATGGGGATGTGTATATTCCAGAAAATCAAGAAGCCCTTAGAGACTTGGTAATGAATCAAACAGAATATCAAGGAGTACATTTTATGATGTCTGATGGAGGGTTTTCAGTTGAAGGGCAAGAGAATATTCAAGAAATTCTTTCTAAACAGTTGTATCTTTGTCAGTGCCTTGTTGCATTGATGATTGTTCGCACTGGTGGACACTTTGTCACTAAAGTGTTTGACTTGTTTACACCTTTTAGCGCAGGACTTGTGTACATAATGTATCGATGCTTTAATTGCATTAGTATTTTTAAACCAAACACTTCTAGACCAGCTAATTCTGAGAGGTACTTAATATGTCAAGGAAAGCTACCTAACATTAATCATATTGTTGACTATTTATTTAAAGCTAATAAGAGACTATTAAAAAACAATAAAAGTAATGATATTCTTGAACTTGTGCCAGAAGATAGGTTGATTGCAGATAAAGAATTTTTTGAATATTTAAAAAATTCTAATGAGATATTGGGTCAAAGACAAATCGTTGGACTAAAAAAGATAGCGGCTTACACAGAAGATAAATCTTTATTTGAGACTAGACAAAAAATTATGAAGGAAGAATGTTTAAAATATTGGGGATTACCTGATGAAGCCAGAGTATTACCTCGACGAACCAATCCTTCTACTAAAGTAAAACTTTTATTGCAGGAATGTCCTAATGCTAGGCAATTATTAGAAAAAAGCTCTTATAAAGATGCTATTAAACTTACAAAAGAAAATATTAATATGATTTTATCCAATGAACACGATTGGTTCTGTTTGCCTTGTTCATCTGGAGATGGTACTACAGGTATCGAAGATAAATCACCAACACTTTACCTTGGAATGGGCCGAACTCAAGTGTATAAATATTGTGACAGAGACCATTGGGAACAGGTATCAAATTATGAAGTAGAACTCCCTCGGGATACATTAGTTTATGCAGAAATGATTACTGAATATAGAAAAGAAAGACACAGTCAAACAAAGACATATGGGTTGCATATCTTAGATGCTTTTTCACTTGGTACAGAAAACATTTCTCAAAAATATTACACTGAGAGGTACATTTTTTTTGTATTTTTTTTAAACATATGATATTAAATTATAATTTTTTTAAGTAATATCAACGAAAATTATATTTTTTAGGATGAAGCTCATACAATTATTTTGTAAAGCACTTTGGAAACCAGCAGAAAGAAAGTTTTTACCAGTGAGAGTTAAAGAGTACTTCCCAGTTAGTACTAGTCTTAGTGAAAAATTAATTTTAGATACTAAAATAATGAAAAATGGTGCAAAAGTATTAGGATACTTTCCAGCGAAGCACTTCTATGAAAATGATAGTAGTGATCCATTTTATTATATTCCAAGAAGTATTGTATTCTTCAAAGGAACTGAAGAACCTTGGGCTCGTCACAGAAGTAGTTCCAATCAGATGTATTTTTATCATAAAACAAATAGAGACTCTCGATGGGAAATTCCAGATTCGGCAAGAGCTAATTTTATTAATGTTATATTAACTAGAGTAATTTGGAATTGGCCATCAGAAGTACCAGTTTCTATGAATGAATTTATTAATCATTTAAAAATGAATTTATTAGTTAAAAAAAAATCACGTCCAAAATAGACGTAATTAGATCAATTAACTTTTTTCTTTTTTGTCATTTAACTAGTTTTGTAGTGTATGAAATTTATATTTGTACAGCTTAGAAAATTCAATTCTTTTTTATTTGATCTTAGTATTTTTTGTACTAAAAATTAAAAAATGTAAATATGTAAGTTTATCAAAAAATTATTTACATAATATTATACAATTACAGAGTTAAGAATAAACTTGCAATTGATACAAAGCATTTTTTGTTAATATAATTAAATATTTATTTGTAGCTGTAGCACCTAATATGGGAGAGGTACCACTTCCAAAGTCTATTATTTTTTGCTTTCCAACTTTTGTATTTGTTTCAGGTTTCTCATACAAGAAAGCATGCCGTGAGTGCTCTACTATAGCAATGTAAGACCCATCTGCAAAAACAAAAAATTATTAAAATGTTCTCTCTTTAATTTTATTGGTGAATTTTTTAAGGATTACCAGGTGGAGATACACAAAACTTTTTATTAGTTTTACTAGCTTCAACATATCCAAATCCAGGATATGTGTGAGTATGTTCCAAATCCCAATCGTCATTGTCAGATTCCTTCATTATCCAAATACAACCATCGTGGTCATATCTTACACATATTGCTTGACCAGATATTTGTTTTTGAGCAAATAATACTCTATTACTGCTACCAAGCATAGCCATGTGTGTAATTGTGTGAGAATTTATATTGATTCTTTGAAGAATATTATCGTCTCCACTTAAATCACATTCTTCTAACTGTTCAGAATTAAAACCTATAGTTGGTTGCCCTTGCCTATTTGTTTCCTCTTCACTAGAGCACAGATGCGATAATCTGAAATATATTTTAATGAAACAATTGAAAAAAAAATAGATTTTTATAAAATATTAAAAAAACTAATTGTATACCTTGCATGAATTTCAGTAGCTAAAGTTTCATTTGGTAAATATTCTCCTCCGGTGTCTCCTTTTATAAGTTCATTCCACATTAAACCACTTTCACATTTGGACAATTCAATTTCTATATTATTATTTTTGCGCTTCCAAGTAGTTAAATCTGATTCTAGTTTGTTTGCTGTTTCTCCAGATAGTAGAATTTTATCTCCAACTTTAATTGATACATTAAAATGTGTTATTTCAACTTTTGCTGCAGACTCTCCACAATCTTCAGGAATTTTTATGTAAACAGTTATAGAATCTTCATCCTGTGACCAGCAATATTTTGGAATTTTTATATCAGATTCTTTCAATGAAATATCTTCTTTACTTTTTATAGGATTAACAGAATCATGTTCAAATTCTACTTGGTCTTGACTAATAACATGAAAAAATTTTCCATTTTGCTCAACATGAATGTAATCAACAGCTCCCTTAACTTTAAGTTCCTGTTTTTGAAACATTTTAATAGTAATCAATTCATTTTCAATATTTTTTTCATAATTGTAAGATAAAATTATTATTCTTGAAAACTTTTTATTGTCATTTTCTTCTATTTTATACAAAGCAACAATAATTTTTTTACTTTGTTCAATAAACCTGGCATCAAAAATTACAGCTGGCTCAACATTAGTAAATAAGAAATTTTTTACTTGATCCTTATTTTTTAACAAAAATTCAAGACTTCCACCACCATTGCATACAATACAGATATCTTCAGAAGCAAAAGCGATTGATGGATTATAAATATTTAATGATTTTAAATTAAAAATTGTACTTTTATAAAATACATCCAAAGAACCATCTAATTTAAAACACCATATTTGTCCTTCTTTATCAATAAAATAACAATTTGAATTGTATGGATTTTTAAATAAATGATTATGAAAAGCAAATAATCTTGCTTCCAACCAGGAATCCTGTGATGTACTCAGTTCTAGTTGTAAAATGTCTAAAAATCAATTTTTTGTTAAATGTAAATGTATGTATATTCTTGTTACTTATTATTATGTTTCTATATTTCATTATGAGTAAGGTTATATTTACCGGTTTGTAATTTTTTTTCAAATGTAGTCGGTACGTCATCTGAACAAAATTGATATTTTTCAAAGTTTGAATTTGCAAGTGTTTTATCTGGTCGTAAATCGATTAGCTTTGCCATATTTGTTTGTGCTGTCCACTCTTTACACCGAGCTTTGTTTACTAACTTTCACGAATTAGGTATACGATATGCAATTGTACATATTCCGTGCTAAAATACTCTACGAATGAAGTTATATACTTACTGCGTAAAAAATCCAGATGAAAATTACTCCTCGGCCTGCGATTTTTTAAAACTAGTGATTATATGCCAGTATTATTGAAAATTAACTGCATTTAAAATTTAAAACAATAGCATTATTACTTCCAAAGTTATTAAATGTAGTGATTTTACACAACTCCTACAACTTGATTTTACAATTATATTTCTGTTATTTGCTTCATTAAGTTAGTAATGACGGCATTTATTTAATGCGAAAAAAACACTTAGAAGTTTTTTAACATATTTATTTATTACAAACAGTTTGCTTAGATTAAAGTATACATTTCTAAGAATTGTTTTAATCATTGTATACATGTATATAAGTATATAATATATATAACTTTATTATACAATGTATATATATATATATATATTTTAGCATTTATCAATAGATGTATGTATAATATTTATTAAAAAGTTATGCAATCAATGACCTTCAACAAAGTATTATCAATATTTAAAATTTTCTTTTAATATCAATGTTTCTATTGAATATTGCTATTTTATTCTACAAATAAATAAACGTCATAATACATCACGAACAATTTAAAATCAGATTTTAGTAATGAACTTTTTATGTACAGGGATAGCAAAATGGTGTATTAAAACATAAATTACTTCAATATTTTAAATTACATTTCGTCATAAATATTAATAATAATTAATTTTGGAGAATTATCATTATCACAAATACAATAAAAATTTAAAAATTTGAATTGTTAGATATATAAAAATGTGAATGTTTTGAATCACTACTCAAAATTTAGGAATAATCTTACATGTGTCCATATTTGATTAGTGAATGGTTAGACTTTGATAGAGAAACATGATTATATTGTATCATCTGTGATAAAAAAATAACGTAGCTGCCCATAATAATCTTTGCCAGATCCACCTTGGAACCCGACAAGGACCTAAACTTGCAACAGAACCAGCTATATGTCTCATCCAATCCCAAAGACCTCGAGGAGCATGCCCACCATTTACATACAAAACATACGTAAAGCCATCTTTACATTTTCCCTTTATATAGTAATAATAAGGAAGAAAACTGTGTAAACGGAAATGACATCTCTGGTAAAACCGAATTGCTGGAATATTACTTGATAAAACATGAAGAAAAACTGCTTTAACCGATGATCTTTCTGGGGCAGTGACATGAGCCAGCAATTGTTCCAAAAGAAGCGAAGCTATACCATTCCGTCGATAAGCTCTTCTAACCCCAAGACTAAGAATATAACCGACTAGAGAATCTATTCCAAAACTAGAACAGAGAATGCCACGATCTTCTTTATTGAGTTTGGCATAAGGTTTTATTTCTGCTACAATCAAACCTATAATAACTCCTCCGTAAACTGCTGCAAGAGCATAAAATCTTGATGAACTTGTTATGTCTTCGTACCAAGAGTATGGGTAGTCTGCAAAAGTAAAATAAAATTAGTCAACATGAAATTTAAAAGAAAAATAACTTAGACTTACCGATGGGGAACCAGTCTTGACAGAGGGCTCGCACTTCCTCAAGGTCATCAGGACAGAGAAAGCGGAGCTGAACTTCGCTGAGTATACAAAGCGGTACAGTAGTGAGAACATTGGCATTGTCGGATTCGTCCTCGTCGTCATTGTCGTTGACATGGGGAACATAGTCATTGGGGCCATAGGGTGTCAGAGTTATGGTGCTGCTGCTGTTACTGTAGCTACTGCACAAAGGACAGTTGTTTAAAGGGCACTTGGCGTCGTTCTCAACATCGGCACAGGCGGTGCCGCCCTCGGCTTCCTCCAGCCGCCAGGGTTCCTCGTAGCGATGTCCGCGACGGTCAAACGAGACGGCGCTCATTGCAGGCTTCTTTTCGCATCTTACCGATCATCTGTTGCTGGCCGCTAGCCTTTATCCTATGTACCCGAAGACAACAATTTCTTTGAGGTGTCACGTTCTCGTAGCACAGTCGATTGTAAACAAAGCGTACCGAGGAGACAACTCGGTGATGAGCATGATGTTTCCGAGTGCTCACTCTTTTTGCCGCAGTGTCGCGCCCTTTTCTCCAGGTTAGACGCTCCTACGACAACTGACAGAGCCTTCGTCAAAGAGGACACGAGGAACACCTTATCGGAAAATTCTCCTGAGCTTTTCTAACCTAGCCGCGCCAAGCAGACCCAGGGGCAAGGCTCCACTAGGCCTTCATACAGTTCATCCCGAAATACTCCTTAATACGCCAGACCACATTTATTAGTCTGCTATGTTTATGCGTCCATGAATCTTCTTGAACAGTAGAAGACATGAAACTACAGTTGTTTTTACAGAATTCGTTGAACAGTTGATAAATCATTTTATTTTTCTTCACATTGCTGCGCGGTATATTGTATATTTGTATATATATATGTATTATTATATTTTTATATGAATTAATGTATGTATAATGTACATATATATCTGCATTAGACTTACGCTTCGCGCGGCGCGCGCTCATGTATGTACAATATTTTTTTAAAATTTCAACCTAATTAAACCTAATTATTAGACATTTGTGAATAATAAAAAATAAATTTTAACAGAAATGTTATTATTAACATTTTATTCTGTCTTTAAAAAATGTTAATATAATAATTTTACAAAAATCAAAATACGTCTAATATGAATTTAATAAAAAAATTAAAAAAAACATTAAACGACGGTTATAAAGGTGTCGAAAATTATTTGACAAAGTAAGTTTAAAGTTTAGCACTTTTCCTAAACTTTATAATATAAATTTGTATGCTCTTTTTATTTTGTTCATTTAATGTCTAATTTATAGTAACTTATATTGTATTTTGAGGTTTTGGTATTTGGTCGTACTTATAAAGTTTGAAAAGCTCAGGCGGCACTGCGGCAGGCCGAATTGCCGAAGAATCGGGAGAGTTCACTGAGAGTTCACTGCCTTGCCGACTTTCCCATTCCCTGTCAGCTGCCAAATGCCAATCTGTCGCATATCTGGCACCTTTGGTGGACTGGAACTTGGAAGTAGTGGAAGCAGCGATCTTGGAGGCCTCTGCAGAGCAACAGATTCGAGAATCGAGTACCGAGTCGGTACTACCGACAGGCGACAGTTCTCAGTGCCGTACTCGACTAGTCTGCTTCGTGTTCGTGCTCGCGTCGGCGCCGAGGTCAGGACTCATGTAAACAGGCCGAGAAAGTGCATCGTGACCGAGACTGAACGAAAGAGTGCGAAGAGAATATCTTGTGCTCATCGTCGTCGGCAATAGTCGAGGACGCGCCTGGGCCCGCATCTACGTGCGGAGCTCTGCGTCCATCTCGTAGCTGTCGCTCGACTCTCGGGCAGTCGAGTTACCCGGGGAAGAGAGAGGGAGAGAGAGAGAGAGATAGGAGAGCGTTCAAGACACTTGGTCAGCGACCCAGCGTGAAAGCGTCGTGGCCGGACGGAGACACCGTCCGCCTCCTGGAAACGAGTAAGAACGTGGAACAATGTCGCCAGGGATTGAACACCATCGTCGCTTCCTGTACCCGTAGTCGCCCTAGAGGGGAATCACCGCCAGTCAACAGCGGGACAGAGACAAAAAACTCGTCTGTCGGACAATAGCAGTGTGCGAGAGTGGACTGTAGAGTCCTCGACTTCCCAGTCCCCGGCCCGGATTCCGGAGTATATTCACGCGAACCGCCGACTGGTGCTGCCGAGAGGTGCCTTGTCATTTTATTTTGGCTATGATTTACACTGTCGAGGGTGCGCTTTGTTTTTCGCTACTGCTCAAGTCTTTGTCGTCTCAGAATTGCCGTGGATCGCGAAGATAATTGGTACCACGAGAAAATACTTTAAATAGTTTAAACGCTCTGTGAATTGCATTTGCCTTTTATTTTTCCGATTGTCCGTCCCTTCCTTCTGCCCCTCTTCCGCTCCTCTTTTTCTCGCTCTCTCTTTCTAGCCTACGTTCAATTTCTTTTTCACTTTTTTCCCTCTCGTCCATGCGTAACTTTCACGCTGTGTAAGTACCTTACGTTTCAACTCGCGCCGTTATCTTGTCGTTTTCTGTATCGAAAATCAAGCGCGAATTCAAGAATAGCAAAGTAGAAAATAAACGGATGTCACAAAGGCTTGCAAAATGCAAATACGCACTCAGACTTTCTTCTGCTTATTCAATTGTTTAATTGAATTTTTTTACTCCGTTTTATTCTTAGATTCTTTGAGCATACTTTATAACAGACATTCCCACTACATACGATCATTTGGATAGTTATTATTTTGGCACCCAGACCTTCAGCGTCTTTGTCAATGAGCAGAATCAGGATTCAGAAGTGTACAGCTGATTTGGCTGCAGGAAAATAGTACACATAGTAAATAGTAATTCAACATAATGAAGAGCGCATTACCAAAGAAGGAGAGCAAAATGCGCATTAGAGCTTTTCCCGTAAGTGTTTTTTTATTTTCTTAATATTTTACAATTATCTTATCTCTAAGAATTCTTTTTTTTATCACCATTTCCTGTAACTGACTGTGCTGATCTTTTTGTAATAAAGATCATATTAACTATCTTTTTCGGAACACATGAATTATACTTTTAGATATAAAGAGGTGCTCTTGAAATACAGAATTCCTTTTGCATGTACTGAATTTTACTTTTAATTGAAAATGCATAATAAAATTATGTACTTAAAGATATTTAATTTTAATTGTTTAAATCATTACTTATTTTAGGTTAGACATTCTTTTGCCATATTTTTGTTTCCTTGGTAACAAAATAATAAAGTCTAAATTTTTGATATTCATATTTTATTTATTATATTAAAAAAATACAAAAAAATTAGGGTTAGCATTTCTTGTTAAATTACAAGTCTGAAATGTGACAATCCATCGTAATTGTTCTCTGTAAATTAAAAACATTTGATATTATCTACTCAATCAAAAGTATCTCTTTAAAAATGAAGTATTCAAATTACAATGCACTTTGAAGTAGTGCATTTACAGCTCAAGGTGTTTAATATTGATGTCAATGTTCTTCAATCTACAGTGCAAAATATAATTTCAAAATTCTACATTTAATATTAAAAGATCATCATGGAGTATAGTCGGTTCACAGAATCTTCTTTACAAAAGAATTTTAGAAGTTTAAGTCACAAAAATTCAGATTCAAGATTAATGAAAAATAATATAATAGCACCATTTATGATCACAGAAAGACTTGTGAGAATAAGTTTATTTTAATAATGTATTTATCAATTTTATATCAAATTTTGTACATTAAACAGGTGTCTATGGATGAGAGATACGTGGAGAATATCTGGGCTTTATTAAAAAATGCAATCCAAGAAATTCAGAAGAAAAACAATTCCAGCCTTAGCTTTGAAGAACTCTATCGAAATGCATACACAATGGTTCTTCACAAGTATGGAGAGAGACTCTATACAGGGCTAAAAGAAGTTATTACACACCATTTGGTAAACAAAGTAAGAAAGGATGTTCTAGATTCTCTGCACAACAATTTTCTACAAACATTAAATCAAGCATGGAATGACCATCAAACATCCATGGTTATGATAAGAGATATACTTATGTACATGGATAGAGTTTATGTACAGCAACACAACGTTGACAATGTATATAACTTGGGTTTGATTATTTTTCGTGATCAGGTATTTAAAAAAAGTTTCAATAGGCTAATTCATTTTATTTATATCTACTTGTCGAGATCTTGTAATGTTATAATGTTAACAGGTTGTTAGATATGGATGCATAAGAGATCACTTACGTGAAACTTTATTGGGAATGGTTGCTCGAGAAAGAAGAGGTGAAATAGTAGATCGCATAGCAATAAAGAATGCTTGCATAATGTTGATGCGCCTAGGTATTAACAGTCGACAAGTTTATGAAGAAGATTTTGAGCGGCCTTTCTTACAACAAAGTGTAGAATTTTACAAGGTAAGTTTTTTTAATAAATTTGCTTATTTGATTATGACTAATATTTATTAATTTTTTATTTTAGATGGAATCTCAAAAATTCTTGGCAGAAAATAGTGCATCTGTTTATATAAAGCAAGTTGAAGCAAGAATAACTGAAGAATCAGAAAGAGCTAAACACTATTTAGATGAATCAACAGAGCCTCGAATAGTTGAAGTTGTTGAAGAAGAATTAATAAAGAAAAATATGAAAACTATAGTTGAGGTAAAACTTTAAATTATCGTTTAAATATTATGAATAAAAATTATTTACTTTTAACTAAAATTAAATTTTTATATTGTTTAGATGGAAAACAGTGGTGTTGTTCATATGCTGCAAAACTTGAAGACTGAAGATCTTGGATGCATGTATAAATTATTTTCTCGAGTTACTGATGGTTTGAACACTGTTTGCGGCTGTGTATCGCAGTATTTAAGAGAACGAGGACGGGCATTGGTTCAAGAAGAGCAAGACGCGGGCACTAATGCAGTTCAATTTGTGCAAAATTTATTAGACTTGAAGGATCGTTTCGAACATTTCCTCCATTATTCATTTAGCAACGATAAACAGTTCAAACAAATGATTGCATCAGATTTTGAATTCTTTTTAAATTTAAATACAAAAAGTCCAGAATATCTATCATTATTTATTGATGATAAATTAAAGAAAGGTTTAAAAGGGGTAAATGTTAATTTTAATTTACCTTTCAATTAAGTAGCTTTTTTACTAAACATTTCTTTAGATCTGTAAATAAATTATGTTCGTTAAATTTGTTTTTGTAGATGACAGAACAAGAAATTGAAGGGATTTTGGATAAAACAATGGTTCTCTTTAGATTTCTTCAAGAAAAAGATGTGTTTGAGAGATATTATAAACAACACTTGGCCAAGCGACTTCTGTTAAATAAATCTGTATCTGATGATAGCGAGAAAAACATGATTTCAAAATTGAAGGTGAGTTTAACAAATATTTCAAAAATAATTATTCCTAATAGAGCGAATTTGGCCACTCGTATCTTTAAATATACAGAGTCAAGGAGCATTCAACTTGGACTGTCCTGCTATAAATGTCCTGCTTGCTATGAGAACCCTGAGTCCTGATCCTCTGAATGATTCCTTGGGTTACAAATACCTAGTAGAATAATAGACAAAAAGAATTGTACATTAGAATTTTGTATGCTCAGCTTTGGAATCTGCATGAAAAATGGGTTAATATGAAAACTATTTATATTTTAGTTAATTTATTTATTTTTTATGTTTAGACTGAGTGTGGCTGCCAATTCACATCGAAATTGGAGGGTATGTTCAAGGACATTACAGTTAGTAATACAATTATGGAAGAATTCAAAGAACATGTATTAGCTTGTAATGTAAGTATTTGTAATTTTCACGAAAACGTATTCATATAAAAAAATGTTCCATTATCTTCTATCTGCAATAATTTTGAAACTTGATGATGATGATTAGTAAAAAAATTATTTGCGTTTAATTTTTGTTGTTGTAGATGACATTAAGCGGTGTGGATTTGAGTGTGCGGGTTTTAACTACTGGGTTTTGGCCAACCCAAGCTGCAACTCCTAAATGCAGCATGCCATCCGCGCCTCGTGATGCCTTTGATGCCTTCCGCCGATTTTACCTTGGAAAACACAGTGGACGTCAACTAACTCTTCAACCACAATTAGGTATCTTTTTTTTCTAAAAAAATCTATATATTTTGTTAAAATCAGCGTTACATAAATTAATGAGTATGGTCTTCATAATAGGTTCAGCAGATTTAAATGCCATTTTTTACGGGCCGCGAAGGGAAGACGGTCTTTCCGATTGTCCGTCGTCTTCTTCACAAGGATTCGGAAATAACAGTAACCAACGTCTTAGTAGTGGAACATGCACCGCTCGAAAACACATTATACAAGTTTCTACTTATCAGATGTGTGTCCTTATGTTGTTTAATAATAGAGAAAAATTGACTTATGAAGAGATTCAAAATGAAACAGATATTCCTGAAAGAGATTTAATAAGAGCCCTGCAATCTTTGGCAATGGGCAAGGCCACGCAAAGAGTTTTGTTGAAATATCCGCGAACAAAGGAAATTGAACCATCCCATTATTTCTGTGTAAATGACAACTTCACCAGTAAACTCCATAGGTAAATATATTAAATTTTTGATAAATTAAATTGATTATTTTAAGTGATACTAAGGAAAGTAAAACTAATTTATTAAATTGTTTCTAAAATTTTTAGAGTAAAAATTCAAACAGTAGCAGCCAAAGGTGAATGTGAACCGGAAAGGAAAGAAACACGGAACAAAGTTGATGAAGATAGAAAACACGAGATAGAGGCTGCGATAGTTCGTATTATGAAAGATCGAAAACGGATGGAGGTAAGAAAAAATTGTTTTAAATTCATTTTTTAAAAAGTATTTATTAATTTACACATGTAATATTTTTTAGCATAACATTTTGGTAACTGAAGTGACAGATCAATTGCGAGCGCGATTTTTACCTTCGCCAGTTATTATTAAAAAGCGTATTGAAGGATTGATTGAACGCGAATATTTAGCTCGTACGCCAGAGGACAGGTTTGTAAAATAAAAATGTAAATAAAAAAAATTTTAATTTCTTAATTGAAATTCTTCTTTTTATTTGTTGCAGAAAAATCTACACGTACGTGGCATAATCCTGATACAAAGGATTTGTACAAACATGTAAGTGTAAAATACGGCAAAAAAAGTTTGCAATTCTATTGGCAGACATTTCTTAGTTAAGTAAAAAAATCTATTACATGATTTTTTGCATTCAGTGTATTTTTTTCAGAAACTACCGGATTTGGATCTTAGTAACCCAGATCTTCATGAATCGTTATTATAAGTTTTAAAAATAAAAAAAAAAACACTGTCAGTAAAATTGATTACAATAATGAATTTAAATTATTTGGAACTTGATAATATATTTTTTACCATCCTTGGTCACTCCTTTGTTGATAACAAAGTGATCTTGTATCATGCTGTTATCAGTACTAATGTTCAATAGAATAGTGTTATGTAAAGTAAAGACAGAATAAGAACGTATTAATATAATCGTTTATTTTTTTTTTATAAATGTCATTATTGGGTTCTATTAAGTTTCTATGTGTGATTACAATTTTCAGGTAATATGTTTATACTATATTTCCTGAAAAATAATACCATGTAATTATTTTTTTACTTTTGCAGTAATTTAAATTCTCTGTAAGAAAATTTATAAAGATATAAAGAAATGCTGCCTTTAATGACAAAGAGTTTAAAAAAGAATTTGTGTAAATTGCATCTGCAACATTTTTTTCATGTCTTATGTCAATAGAAAAAATGTAAAAGTAATATCTTCTTATTACAAAGTGTATTTGTAAACTCAAATATTTAGTATAAAAATTTATGACGAAAAAATGTTAATAATAGAATAGTTATTACTTCCATCCCCTCTATACTTTATCATTTAAAGGTATCAGTATAGAAAATAGCGATGAAAGCATAATCTACGTGTTATTAAACACAAATGTACAGAAATCAAAATCTTATCGCTCTGTACGCGCCTCTGCGAGCGACAGTTGAAAAGTCCAAGGTTTACTTCTGTGTCTGTTACATCGACCAATTTTTCTAGCCGAGGCCAAGTGTTTCTCGTATCAATCGAGTATTCAACAAACAAGCTAGGCGATTGGCATCGCATTCCTGCCCAGTTTCTGTGATAACGTATTCGCTAATCTCTGGAGTCGTAACGTCGTAAGTAACCATAACTGTCGGGACTCCTCGGTGGGGAAACCTCGGGCTGCCGGGTCAGCCGGCCGCGGCGTAATCGAGAGAGAAAGATAAACGAGTGTATCTCCATTCTCCAAGCTCTAACAGTATCCACATCATCGTCGCCGAACCGTGAACTCAGCTGTGCAGGATCGTGGATTCCGCCTGTCCAGTGGCGTCTTTTTCCACTAGGTCATATTTGTCCGCGAGCCGGGAACGCCGCTGAGCTGCTGGAGTGCTGGCCAAGCCCCGGCGCACGCAGCGGGAAAAAAGGCGAGGCAACGATAATCGCTAAAGTGCCGCGCGAAAGAGAGGTTGGAAATCCGCGTGCAGATCTCGTTGGTGTGAGTGAGTGCGCTTATGTGAAAGTCAGCGGCTGCCTGCCAAGTGTCTACCTCCGTGTTTCCGTCTCTGTCTGACCTTTGCGCACGATGGCCGTTCCCCTCCAGTTCTGCTGCCGGGCGGGCGCCGCGGGTATTATTCGAAGCGCACCTCGTCTTCACTTCGTTCGGAGCATCGTCGCAGGCTCGTCGCCCTCGTCCAGCAGTCGCATCTGTAGCCAGTCGGCCGCTCCTTCTTTCCTCGATCTCAGGCACTTCAGCGCATCTTCAGCTGCCATGGCAAAAATAAAGGTATACGTAAAGTTCCGTGCATACACTCTTAGCTACCATATTTCTTTTTTTACCGCTAACTGAGAATGACTATTAATTTCGCTACGCTTTAATCGAGATTCTATTTGTGCAAAAATCGCCGTTAGCTAGGTACATTCGTAATTTCGTAACATAATGACTCATCGTATAATCTAAGACTGTGCCTATTTTTTATGTTTTTAACAGTCGTTTTGATAACCCGCATTCGGAAGCCGTACTATAATACTTGCTCTATTGCTGATTCGACCATTGTTGTGCAGGCATAACGAACGCACGCATAAACATGGCACAATTGTACGCAAAGTATGAATAATTATTACAAGTTAAATACTATCGATTGTACTACAGTTCTCAAATTTAAAGAGTCACTTAAAGTACAGTACTCAAGGGCCTTTTAATTCGTTAAATTCTCATATACGCAAAGATATACGGAGAGAGAGCAAAGTTTATCCAACTGCATTATTCAAGCCATTTGCAGACGCATTGCGTTGTTCCGCGAAGGAGGTCACGGATTTTTTTTCTTTCCGTTTCCCGTCCGCAGCATGGGTCGAAGGAATTAAGTACGTTTAAAACTTTCGAGTGCGTTGACCGTCCGAAAAACAAGAACGAAAGGACGCGACAGCGCCGTCCATATCGCCGGGTGTATGTGATAGCTATCACACCTAGGTGTGTACATCGCACGGACAGACGCTCGACGCAGGCGTATACGAACGCAAGATGGTCCGATATACGCGGCTGCGATAGCACGGCACCGACCGCCTCAGAGGCGCGACTCCGCTACGTGTTTGTTCGGCAACCGGCTGATTGAAATTCATCAGCATGATTTGCAAGAAGTGCCGGAGCTTATTCGGCGTCGCGGCTGCTTTATCGGATGCGTGCACATTGGCCGACTGTCTCTAGTATCACCGCACCTCGTTATCGCCAAGGACGCGCCTTTCCACTCATCGTTCCTAAGTAGTTAGAATCTTACCATGTCGCAAATTTTTCGCACTGTTTGTCGCGGTTCTACGCAATTAAATACAAGGCTAGGTTGTTTTTTATCTTCACATTTTTTCTGCTTTTAAGATTAATTAACATTTTTATAGTACTCACGTATAAATGATCCTTTCAGGCGGGACCAGTTGTCGACATCCTCGGAGATGAGATGACCCGGATCATCTGGGATCTCATAAAGGAAAAATTGATTTTCCCATACCTGGACATCGAGTTGCACACGTACGACCTGGGAATTGAGCACAGAGACAAAACCGAGGACAAAGTGACGGTAGATTGCGCCGAGGCAATAAAGAAGTACAATGTGGGCATCAAATGCGCGACGATTACGCCAGACGAGAAGCGCGTGGAGGAATTCAAGCTTAAGAAAATGTGGAAGAGCCCCAACGGTACCATCAGGAACATCCTGGGCGGCACCGTGTTCCGCGAGGCCATCATTTGCAAAAACGTTCCGCGACTGGTCACCGGTTGGGAGAAGCCGATCATTATCGGCAGACACGCCCATGCCGACCAGTACAAGGCTGTGGACTTCGTAGTACCGGGGCCTGGTAAACTGGAGATCACCTGGACCAGCCCCAGTGGAGAGAAGATCCAACACACGGTGAACGATTTCAAGGGCGCCGGTATCGCCCAGGCTCAATTTAATACCGACGAGAGTATCCGCGCTTTCGCCCACAGCTCCTTCCAGTATGCTCTGGCCCGCCAGTATCCCCTCTATCTGTCAACGAAGAACACGATTCTCAAGCAGTACGATGGCCGCTTCAAGAACATCTTCCAGGAGATCTACGACAACGAGTACAAGTCCAAGTTCGAGGCCCAGAACCTCTGGTACGAGCACCGACTAATTGACGACATGGTCGCCTACGCTATGAAATCCAACGGCGGCTACGTCTGGGCTTGCAAGAATTACGATGGCGATGTGCAGTCCGACTCGGTGGCCCAGGGCTACGGTTCGCTCGGTCTTATGACTTCCGTGCTCATATGCCCGGACGGACGTACCGTTGAAGCCGAAGCCGCTCATGGTACCGTCACCCGACATTACCGCATGCACCAACAAGGCAAGGAAACTTCTACCAATCCCATTGCCTCTATCTTTGCCTGGACCCGAGGCTTGCTGCACCGTGCCAAGCTCGACAACAACCAGCCCCTGAAGAACTTCGCCGAGACCCTCGAGAAGGTCTGCATCGATACTATCGAGGCAGGCTTCATGACCAAGGATCTCGCTCTCTGCATTAAGAAGGCTGAAGACGTCAAGAGAACAGACTACCTCAATACCTTTGAGTTCTTGGACAAGCTGGCTGACAATTTAAAGAAGAGTCTCAAAGCATGAATTTCCAAGCTCTAGGGTGTTGATTTTATTTTTTACTGTAGTGCAGTTGCAGTGGCCTTCTAAGAAGTAGCTGCATGCAACGATCAATGGGAGCTAAGCAAGAGAAGAAGGGCAAACAAAAGATAGAAGCCTTAAAGATCAACGTGTGATCATCAGAAGATAACCAGTGCATTTATATGTTATATCATTGCGTAAATCGCATCCTGTAAATATGTTCAAACATATTTATATTGTCGAAAATTTTTAATATAAAGTTTTATTTCATTTTTAAACATGTTTTATATTGATTTATCTATTTCCACTTGCGAGTGCACTAGTTTCTGTTAGATGGTTATGTCATTTAAATTTCACGATAATGAGAACGCGAGATAAGTGATTTGAACGCTTTCAGAAAAACTATTGAGCAATATCGCTCATATTTTTCATCGACACGGGCATATCAATAATCCTTGTGCAAATTTATCGTTATTTTCACGACATGAAAACGTCTTTTTTCCTCATTTACATTCTTAATAAACAGATCAGCTAATGTAAAAAACAAAAGTTAATGTATTGAAGTTTTATTGTGTACATTTAAATAATGAATATTCGTATTAGACTTAAGAAACCAAAAGCTTCCTACATATTCTTTTGTTAAACAACTCAATCTATTTAAATGAAAAGAAATATACATTTTTTATCCCTTTCAATTTAAACAAATTGCAAATTTACAATGATGTAAGAAATAATGAATTAAACTTAAAACTGAAAACTAATTTTCAGATAATTTACATAAGATACATTTATAATAATATCCCAAAACTACAAGTTTTCGTAAACATTTTTTATGCATGTTCAATTAATAAAAATTGCCTGTAAAAATGCTTAGATTTACTTCAAAAACATTTTTATTATTAAATTGCTAAATAATTTACTAGGAAATAGATTTTTATTACATTTTTACAAAATTTGTTATTTGCTCGTAAATGAATTTCTGAGAAATTTATAAAAATCGACATTTCATATTTTGTAGCACTGAAAATAGTAATCAAATCTATTAATAAGGTTTTTTCTGCACACGAACAATTGGAAATGAATTCAATGAATTAATAATAAAACGCTAATAGGAGGCCCAAGAAAAATTTGGTAGGGAAGCAATTTGCGATGAGATTGTTGATCCAGATATGGAGTTGCATGGCTGCAGCCACAAGTACTTCCAACCATAACAACAAATGCAACAGTTGATATTGCAATTGGAAATGTTCATTAGAGAAATCTGTCGGCTCCGCATTAGTATATATTATATTATGGAATCGCGGATCAGGAAGGAAATATCGTCAGACAACAGGTCGAGGTCGCATAAACCAATGGTGCAGAAATCGCAGCAAGAGTCAACCTGAGTCAACTGAAGCTTTGTTGGTAAACAGGTGATGTTTGTCAAAAACTTGTAGATGATCACCATAAACATATCGCAAATGCAGTTGTTACTTTTAAATTATCATTTTTATACTTAATATTTGTATGACAATACAGATTTTTTTGTACAATGATTAATTCGTGAAATTTTTTTTCTATTTGAAATACGATTATAATTTCGCATGAGTCAATCCTTTATCATCTAAACAAAGAATTTAAAATAATATATAATTTTAAATAGTATGTAGAATTATATTTATGTAGTGAATGAAAAGTACACTAAATTATTAAATTTTATAGTGCTATTATCGGTTAAAATCTCAGTAAAATGATTGAAAATGGAATACGAGAATTTTAAATTAATACCGTAACTTTATATTTTTTACAGAAATGCGGGTGTTGGGTGGCATGCACTGGCCTAAAAAAATTGTCAGAGGAGTTTAATTATTAATCAAGTATTTGATAACATTCTGATAAAACATTCGATCCACCTACCAGGTTGGTTCTACGAACGGTTAACTATAAATACTATTGCAATTAAATAATTTCTTGCTTTTGTTGCACTGCAAAGATGTTTAAAAGACATTAAATGTTCATACAATTGCATTTAAATAGCATCTGAAGGGATATGAAAAATCTTAAAGATATGAAAAAGATAAATTTACTTTGCTTCAATTGGTTGCCATTTAAAGCTGCAGTGTTTATTGGTTGCGAAGTTGCGAGGTTCTGCGGTTGTGCCAAATGCCGCTTTACCACTTTACCAGTCTGGCAAAGTGATCGTGTAGTATAAAATTCCGGCTATTGGTTGGTAAGTTGGTAGTTGGTGCTGCCGAGAGCCGAGACTCCGAGAGCTTGGGATAAGAGGGGGATCGGGGATCTGGAGAGTGGGGAAGTAGAAAGAGAGAAGATGCAGGCGGCAGAACAGCCCGTCCTTGTCGCACTCTTGAACAACTCCGTTCTCAGCGAACAGGTGACGAGTGTATATTCCTCCCTCCCCGAGAGCTCTGCCGAGAGGCAAGTCGTCCAAGGCAGCGCGCTGCGCGCACCAACTCTCGCGCGCGTGTAGCGCGTGTGTGTAGGTGCGTATGCGTGTGTGGGTGTGCGTTCGAGCGAGCCGAGGTCTGACCGACGAGACGAGCGACGACGGCTCACGGCAGTGCGACTAGTGCGAGTCCACGGCTGATTGCGAGCGCTCGTGATACAAAGCGCCATTTTCTTTGTGCGTGGAGCGCGCAGTGAGAGGCTCTGCAGTCCGCGAGCAGCGCGAGCAACTGACCAAGTGTACTTTAAGGCAGCCCCTAGTGTGCTACTGCAACTGCTGCTGCTCAGGCTGCTCTGCGCCACGACTCGGGCGCTCTCCTTCTCTTTCTCTTTCTCGCTCTCCAGTCGTGTGTCTCTAGTGCCTCGCACTCCCGTCTCATCGCGAACGTCAAATAGCCAAGTAAGTATTCCCTTCGTCGCGGAAGACGTCGCTTCGTGGATCCTTCCCTTCGCTCGGTTTTCCACTCCAGCAGCGTGTTTGCCACTAGCCAGTGCGTGCTTTCGGATTTCGGAGCAGCGCGCTATCGGGCCGTCTCCGCTCTTCTCCGCCTCGCCTCCGTCTTTCTCTATCTGGCGCGCGCATTGGGTGTCCCGCAATTACGACGTAATCGCCGTTTTTCGATCCTCGCACGGCCAGCTTAGCGCGCTAGTACGCCGCGAAGCGAGGAGGCGGATTCGCTGTCGTCGCTGTTTCGCTGGGAGGATCTGCGAGTGGACATTCCCGAGGAGCGTATAGTACGGACTGATATACGATTGCGTCGCGACGACGCGAGCGGCTATTGACAACTCAACTCGTCCGCGCTCGAAACAAATCGGATTTTCGAGCTGCCAGTGCGTCACACGCGGATAGAAGGTACTTTTCCGCTTGACGTGCCGTACGTGATTCACTCTCGCAGTTCCGTCGAAAAGGAGGCAGATTGCGGCTGCGGGTGTCGTGTTCGTAGATTCGCTTCCCGGGACTTAGCAGCGTCCCGCACTCCTGCTCCGAAGTTCGAGGCAGTGTGAATCGTGTTTTTCTTTTCTCTTTGTGCCTGCATGTATAGCTTTCTGCGCGCAACGGAAACACCTCTCGCGACTCTCGCTCTTGTCCGAACTAAATCGCCTGTTTCCTCGGCCAAGGCTCGCGACGAATCTCCGGGACAAAGACGAATTTTTTTCGCTTCGCTGTCGCGCATTGCTTGATTCACACCTTTCTCATTTTCAGATGAAGTGACAAACCTGCTGAGTATGAGCTGCTGACTGTCAAACCATTTCCAGTAGTAATAGACTAAAAATCTTCATTCCATATAAACTTCATTAAGGTTGCACAGTAATAAGTAATGTATGTATATTGGCTGCTTTCTTTGTAATTTCTTTTTATTTTCTTACCACATTTGCAATACTAATCGCATTTTTATTGCAGTTCAAGTGAAAATGGCTTCTCGTAAGAAAGTTTTGCTTAAAGTTATTATTTTGGGAGACTCTGGAGTAGGAAAAACATCTCTTATGAATCAATATGTAAACAAAAAATTCAGCAACCAATACAAAGCTACTATAGGAGCAGATTTTTTAACTAAAGAAGTCATGGTTGACGATAGGATAGTAACAATGCAGGTGAGTTGTTCTAAAACATTACAAAATTAATTATTTCTTTCATATTAATCTGAACGTATGACACATTCTATAGATATCTCTTGATGATTGTATCAATAAAAAGTAAAGATAAAATATATATGAATATTTTTATTATCAATATTTCTTAATTTTGAATGCAATCTGTGTATCTACAATTAAAAACAAACAACTTAATTGAATTGAGTTTTTATTTAAAATACACATTTTGTTTATAGCCAAATTATGTTAATCATCAATAATTGAAGTATCATTGACATTAGCTTATAATATTTTCATAAAGCTTGCAAAGAATTCTTAATATTTAAATGATAAATTTTAGATTTGGGATACTGCTGGTCAAGAAAGATTCCAGTCTCTGGGAGTTGCATTCTATAGAGGTGCTGATTGTTGTGTGTTAGTATTTGATGTAGCTGCACCAAGTACTTTCAAATCTTTAGACTCTTGGAGGGATGAATTCTTAATTCAAGCTTCACCTCGGGATCCAGACAATTTTCCATTTGTTGTTCTTGGAAATAAGGTGGACTTAGAAAATAGAGCAGTAAGTTTCTATCAATTTTTGTTTATGGCATTGACAATTTCTTATAAGCCATTACAAACTAGAATTAAGAGACAATAAATACTTACTTAATTTTGTATTATAACAATTAGGTTTCAAGTAAACGAGCTCAACAGTGGTGTCAAAGCAAGAACAATATTCCATACTTTGAAACCAGTGCAAAAGAAGCAATTAATGTAGAACAAGCTTTTCAAACGATAGCTAAAAATGCATTAGCTCAAGAAAATGAGGTGTGTAATGTAATTTGATAAAATCTATCCCCTACTTTCTTCTATCACTATTTCTTTTTTAAAAAAAAACAAGTATTAAAAACATGATTTTTCCTGTACAGGTTGAACTTTACAATGAATTCCCAGACCAGATCAAATTAACCAGTGATCAAAGGAACAATGGAAAGGGTGATTCTTGTGCTTGCTAGGTACCAAATTGAGAAATTTTTGGAAAAATAATGAAGCTACAGATAAGATTATACATTTTGTAAGAATCTCTGTGTTAAAATGGCGAAAAAACAGCAAGCTGGTCAAGTCTGAAGGATTTACCTTACTATTTTTAATCAAACAATATCATTTTCGAGATATTTAATTAGTAGCTTATTGATTTTGAATTGTAAATGATAACAGACAGTCACATTAGTCCAAAATTACACATTTTGTTAGCAAATAAGCATTGCTTTTGCACATTTCTATGTCTTGCTGAAAAAGTAAAACATAATCAATCCATGATTTTACTTCTAATTGAGATACCATTTATCACACAATACAAAAATGTATCAAACTGGGTTCTTGCAAAATATTAAAGATACAGAAAAAAAATTAGGGAATTAAATATTTATACAGTAAGGTACAATCAATCTTGCCCTTGCAAAAATCATCGTCATTACCGCTAAAAACAGAGAACGCGGTTAAGTGAGATTTATATTGCGTAATTTGCAAAATATGTAAGGATCCAAGATATAAACAACTTCTTTGCATGCTGCTGACAATTCGTAATCACATATAAAAGTGTTTTATAGAGCAATGCTCAATGTATGCTGTATTATAATTAATTGCAAAAAAATTTTCAATATTAATGTAATTATCATAGTACTATTATTATTTTATTGATAATGCACATATGGAAGTTATCACAATTCAATGAGACAGTTATGTAATTATTGTTATGATTGAAAAAATCAATTGCGTTATTAATCCATATTGATTCATATTTTTATTAATTTATTGATTTTACAGACAAAAATGTTCAGTGGTTATAAAATTCACGATACACAAGTAATAACAAAATTAATTTGAAAACGCAATTGTAATGGATAGTATGTAACTTCGTTATAGAAAAAGTGAAAAGAAGTCTGAACTGTATAACTCGTTATGAAAAAACTGTATAAAAATTTGTCATTCAAAAATAATTTTACCGATTGCTGTAAAATAAGTTAAAAAACTTTCATTAAACAAGAAAATGCGATTGTTAATGAATCCAAAAGATACTTTAATGTTTCATTTATATAAAATTCTCGAGGTCCAGAACTGCTGGTTATTGTAGTAGATAATGTTGCTCTTAGAGGTTCTGCGTGACATCGTTTTATTAGAACCACACAGTAAAAAAAAAGAGCGGTTGCAATATATCGTTTCTAAAAATATTTTATCGATAAATAAATTTAAAACTTAAACCAACTTCTCATTTAATTTTTTTTATTATGTTTTTATAAGTTGCAAATGTAATAGTTTCTGTTTATACTTCTTTAGTTAAAAAAAGGATGTTTTACTTATTGGGATCAAAATTATTATAAAGGTATTTAAACGTATCTTTTTTTTATTTTTATATATACTTTAACTGTTAAATTAAAAGTGTTTTTAACTTTTATTAACTGCATTTTTATTTTAGTTCATTATTAAAAAAAAAATTACGACAAATTTATTTACGTTGCAGTAGTAATTAAGAAAATGGTTTTATTTGAAAAAAAATATTAATGCTTAAACAACGATGATACAATATCAATATGCATAAATTATGTACAATATTTTTAATGTCATTAAAAATAAATTTTATAATTTTTTTAAGAGAAAATTTTCAATTTGGTGTCAATTTTGTAGCTATATTATTGTGTTATCTAGATTCATCAATAACTTTAATTATAATATCATTTAATTAAAAGCAATTTCTTTACAATTGCTTATTAAAATAAAGTGAGTGGGAAATGGTTGAATGAAAAAATTCTTTGAAATATTCGTATTGCTTCAATTGTTTTATTAAAAAATAATAAATATAATTTAAATACAAACTAGTTAACAATGTTTTCGGTTAAATTTATCAAAATATTTAAATTACTTATATTTAATTAAGACTTATACTGTTACAAAGATGACAAGAAGTCTAAATTGTAAGATCTGTTACTCAAAAACATACCAAACTTAAGTGATGCTTGTATTGTAGGCTCAATTACAATTGAATCACTGTCAGCAACAAGGTCGGGATTTCCAGCTAAAAATTAAAACATTATTCAAAATCATATTTGCAGTTATCGGTATAAAGAATTATGATTCATCATATATACATACTGAAATCTAACTTTGCTGGCTTAGAAAACAAGGAAACTTTGGATACTCTTTGTACTGTCGTTTTAACGCAGGCAAGTTTAACCAAAATCTATGATAAAAGATATTATAATTAATCATTTTTTAATTTTTTTTTAGAAAATATTAAAATTATATTTTTGTCATATTTTAAGACGTTACCTCTATCAATTCTCTGGTATGATATGGTTGAATAGCTGGAGTAAATCTATTTTGCACCAATGTTAAGGATATTCCTGGTTTCTCTATACAATAACACAAAACAGCTCCAAGCATGCGATCTAATACACGTCTATTTAATACTCCATCGATTCTTATCCAAGGTTTGATAACTACTTTAATTTCTTCCGCCGTACTAATAAAAAAAAAATTTCTATTTTTTTATGTTTTAATAAAACTATAATGAATACATCAATAATCACTTACTTAAAATCAAGTAATTTTGCAGACCTATAAATATCCTTTTGTTTCAGAAGAACAGTTCTGTTACGTCGTAATCGTGTTTGACTCGCATTATCATCACCTTCGTTCACGTCATTTTCCTCCTAAACATTTATTAATTGTAACTTCTTATACTTAAATATAAAATATATAAGGAAACTTACTGTAGGTTCTGGAACAATAATAATTTCTTTCGAATCTTTTGATGCAATTGCAAAATCTTTCGTAATTTCTTCCTCTACCTCCATATCACTGCCTTTTATTTCTTTAGTATGATCAGTCTAAATTTAAATAAAAAAGAAAAAAAATAAAGTATAAATCTGAAAATTTGTTATTCTAATTATCTTTACCAGTTATTAAAATAAATCCTTACCACTGTTTTAATTACATTGTCTGGTAAATTAGTATTTTTTAGATTGACCTCAGTATTCAATTTTACTGGAGAACTGTAAAATAAATTTGTAGCAGTCATTACTTTATTTGTTTCCTTTTCCTTAATTCCTAAACTTTCATCACTGTCTAGCACATAAACACTTCCCTCAGGAACTGTTTGGTGAGACTCTTTTTCAAGTCTCAAAATTCTAGAAGAATGGATTATCCATGGATTCACGTATCGATAATAGATATAACGAACGGCTACAATACCAGCTCTTAAAACTATTCGTTTCTCTGAAAGCATTGCCAAAATATCAGCAAGGCTCTTTTCAATGTAGCTAAACTCGCACTAAACATGAAAATGAAAAATTTCAATAGTTAATTTCAGTACTACAAATAAAAAAAAATGTTCAATATTAAATTATTTTTGAATATATATAATTGACTTACTACTAGTTCATGCAGAGTTGCCCCAAATTCAGTTTTCGTCTTTATGAACTTGCATATCTCATTCACATCATTCCAATTAAAAATGGCTTCATCTACAATTTCTTTTTTAAGTTCTTCATAGGACATTGGATTTTTCGGGAAAATAGCCAATTTCTTAATACTGTCAAGAAGTTGGTTTGCTGCGTCCACGTTCATTGGAATCAAGCTGCGTGGCAGCTCCATATTGCGATAAACCGTCAAACATTTCTTTTCCTCCTCGTTTGCCAGCAACGAGTAGAATAGCTTAAATGAGTTGACAACAAAATACTCATGTGCGTGATGGCTATCGTGAAAGGTGAGATCATGCAGCTCTTCGCGCATTTTCAACATGGCTATGCGGGTCTGACGAGTTCGGACATCGTTAATGTCATTGTGAATCTCAATGTTTTCAGCTGATTTTGGACTGTTAACACGTTTTAATAAATCACGAACTCTAATCGATGTAATTTTTTCAGTATCGATATTCAAGCCAGAATCCCTCCTTATCATTTTGTTGCTTCGACATTCAGAGCGTGTTTGATCGGCTTGTGGATTAAGCATCGACGGCTGAACGCCGAAAGCAACGTTTTTACCCGTTTTTTCAAGCAATGGTTCACGTTCAATATGCACAGTAGGAAGACAGTTTGCACCCGTTTCTACATTTGTATTTTTATGATTGTTACTAACTAAACATTTATCACCATTGTTTATGTCTTCCATTGCAGGTATAATTTGCTCATTACTATAATTACTATCTAACAAAAGAGGATTGATATTTACATTGGAAATGTCAACTATAGGTACCTCATTTTCATTGTCAACATCGATTAGTGATCGATCTACTTCTAGAGAACAGCTATCAATAATAGACTGGATATTCTTGTTAATTTCATCTAATTCAGAATCGCTTACTTCTTTTTTAAATTCTTTTTGACCTTCTTTGTTATCCACTTTTTGTTTTTTACGCGGAGAACAATAATCGTGTTCAATTGGTCTTTTCGTTGAGCGGATATCAACAAAGCTTTGCTGTTCAGTAGTTACTGTAGCATTGTTTAAATCGGTTTGAGAAGTCGAAATGTTTGTGGAAGTGTTATCAGTAATACAATTCTAAAAAAATTTTAACTTTATATTAATATCTTATAAGCTAATTGAGTATGCTATTACAAAGCAATATATTTACCTTTAATTGCTCGCTATAATCCGATGTCAAGCCTTCTAAAATACTTTGATACCGAAGAGCGATTCTTTGATAAACTTCGTCTTTTTCGGGTAATGCCGGATCTAACATTATAATTTGATCAGGAATATCAATGTCGATATCCATGTTATTAGAACCTATAAAATCGTGAATAGTGGCAACTATACCACCGAGGCCTGGTTTTACTTCTACACCATCATTTGGACTGCGAGATTTCTCGAAATAATTTTCAAGTAGTGATACCAAAATATTGTAAGATTCTGAAAATATTTCATATGGCCATCTTGTCTGAAATTTGTAGTAATATGCCGAACTCAATTGGTACTGCGAGCTGCTCATCGGCATACAGTTACCGAATTTTTTGTAAGCACACATATAATTTTTCTTCATTGTGACCATTTGATCCGCGCGAATTTTTAACATAGCGTTTCGTAAAAGATATTCCGGATATTGTTGATAGACCTAGAACAGAAACGAAAATCTTGAAAGTTTTACTTATACCGAGAAATCATCATTTTAATAATTACTCTCGAAATTCTACCTTAAACAATTGGTACGCCCATGATCTTCTTTCTTTTCCGCAACACATTGAGCTGTGAATTACAGAGTTAATTGTAGCTGTATGAATGTCATTTACTTCACGTACTTCTTTGGAAATTCCAGGTGCCGTTATTGTTTTTGTAGGAAGTTTTAACATATAAAAAAGATTAAACTCTTGAATGGTTTTAGGTAACGTTACTGGTTCCCGTTGCTCCATATCAGATATATTGTAGTACTTCTTTGCTATATATGCAACAAGTTCTTTAAAAGTTTTTTCGATTCTATTCTCATATTCCACTGGATCCTCATCTTCTCCCCTAACACTATCTACCATTCCACCAAAACGTTTGTTTACAAAATAATCTTGCTTAATCTGTAAACAAACACCATTTTATTTATTTAAAAAATTGTTATTTCTGCATTTAATAATACTGATAGTTAATTAACATTAAAAGTAAATGTACCTCTTCAACGCCAAGCAGTACACTGTTTACAGTCTTAGGTTGCTTCAGCATGTACAACAATCGCCTTTGGCATGCTCTGGACGTCTTATTGTATGACGTAAAGGAGTATGAACGCAAAATATCTCTTATAGCAGTGCATGTAACAAGATTACGTCGTGGATTAGGACAAAGGTAAACCATAGCCACCTTACAAACTAAGAGGATGTTGTCCTCGTGTTGTTCCCAGTCTACTCTCAATTTATCCATGCGTTGCAGGGCACTAAAATCTATTTCGTCATACTTGACGCGTTTGCGCATTGGTTTACGAGGTAAAACCTTGCGAATTATTTTCGGTGGCTTGCTAGAGATTATAGGAAAATTCACTGGTAAAGCTCGCTTCCCTCTTTGTTGAGGCTTTGCTGAATCTGTAGTTTTGATACCACTAGATGCACTAGCAGCTGTCAATTTATTTTGCTTTACTGGTAAAGTACGTTTCTTTGCCTGAAATAGATATATTGAGTAAGTTGAGATATTACTAAATAAAAAATGAGAAAAACTGAAGCAATGCTTACCAGGAGAATCTTTTTTTGAATGTTCGATAATTTAGAAACCCCTCTTGCTACGGATTTATGTAAGGTCCCTGTTGGTTTTGGTAATTTGATAGGTTTGGGTTCTTTTTTCACTGCGTAACTTGTAGTATTGGTAGATACCCAGTTCCAATTTCGCTTCAGATGAGGAAAGAAGGCTGAATCGATGCCGGCAGCACCTTTGCGATCGCCAGGCACTAATCCAGTATCGCACTTTTCCGCCTCTTCGATGGTTTTTGGTTTCAGGGCTTGTATCATTTCTGTCTTTCGCGACAGATCTTCCAAGAGAATGTCTTTACCTTCTACAACTGTTCTACCGCCCAGATCTGTGTTAATGCAGGTGTTCCACATCTCGTACCAGTAGTTTTCGACAACACCAAACGAAGTGAAATTAAATTTAGTCACGGGGTACGGCTTGTCTTCGATGCGGTGGTAACCAGCCGCTGAGGAGGTCGTATCCATCAGCTCTGAGTGTCGGTTCAAGTAGATGAATACCTGATCCTTTTCTTTGAGCATCTGTGGGCCGAATTGAACGAGGCCGATATAGCACAATCTTGCGACGATCTCGTGAAAAGTGAAAATGTACTTTCGTTTGTAGAAGAGCAAATTGCGAATTGGAGTTGGTAAATCCTTAACAAGATAGTGTTGTTTAATAGGGTGATCAAGGTACTCGTGCAAACCTGGTACCTCGAAGTTTACATTGTGTAATTTGACAAAAAGCGACAAGGGAATGCGTAAAAGTACATCTGACATAAGAGCCCAACCTGGTGGATATCCTAATAAAAAAATTTTAGTTTTTTAGTTTCGTTATTTAATTAATGCTTTTTAAACTCGTAATATTTTCTTTACCTTGATATTTAGGCAAAGGAGGAATAAACATTTTCCAATTAATTTCTTTGGTATATACTTTGCTGTAAATATCGAGAATACTTTCATCAAGTATAAGTCCTTCATTTTTTATGTTTTCTAAAAGTATGGTTTTTTCGACAGATTCTTGAGGATGATCAAATATTAAGTGATATAAGTATAAATGCATTGTTTTCATACGTATAAACTTTGGACAGTAACCATGCTTTTTTCCCAATGTCTAAAAAAAATGTAAATTGATATTATGATTAAAAATTTAACAGAAAATTAATTATGTATATTATTTTTAATAGTAACTATATTTTTCTCATATAGAATTTTTACCATAGAATTATTTGTGTTCAGTCGAATAATCTGTTTTGTATTTTCACTTGCTTTGGGTACATGACTTGCTGAAAGACAAAATTTTAACTTTTCTTGTTCAACTGCAGTTTGCACTAACGCATCATTTTCATCAAGATGAGGATCACAGACAAAGTATATAATTTTTTGTTTAAGTGGTTTTTTAAATTTTAAAATTAATTTGATATATTTAATGAAATTATCTTCTGCTAACTTTTGCAATAATCTTATTAAAGAATTCTTATCTATTTTGATATCAAGTCCCTCTTCATCTTCTTTTTCATGAATGAACTGAAAAAAAATTATTAAAACTTTAGAAAATTTATAAGAAAATTATAAGAATTATTATTTATAACAAAGTTGTGTTACCTTCATTAATTTATGTGTATCAGTAAGAATTTTATGTTCTTTTACACATTTTATTATCCAGTTTGCGCGACGCAACAATCTATATGAAATATTTGATGGTTTTTTACTGTTAGGATTTTGAACATTATGCAAAAAACCAACAACAGCAATTTTTTGAGACTTTTTTTTACATTCAGGTTTTTGAACTATTAACTTTGCTTCTATAGTTTTATAAATATCACTATTAAGTACTTTCATATTGTTGTCATCCAATATGTTCTTCACTTCAAATATGTTACTTTTTATTTGAATTTTTTCACTTTCTTTGTTGAGTTTAGTTTTTGAATTTTTAACACCTGATGTTTTATTAATTTTTTTAGGTAATCTATATTGGTACCGTTTTCCATTTTTATACAATTTGTACTTTTGTAATATCTGATTAATTTTTGCAAACAATAGCTTTTTATGCATTATTTTTGATTTCATGTAATTTATTTGTTTTATATTTTCATTGTTAGTTTGTTTGCAATCTTCATTATCTTTTGTAGGTACAGTATTTGTATCTATAACTGTTGTGTCTAAAATTGTTGCTTCATTTTTTATATTCACTTCAACATTGTTTTCTGGAATATCTATCTGGGCAACAATTTTCTGGTTAGTTTCGTTTAACAATTTTTCTGGAATTTGCATTGATCGTCTGTATTCCTTCATCTTAGACATCTCTAAATCAAGCTGTTTCTTATAAGAACTTTTAGATTCAAATTTTTTAGATACAAATTTTGTTGTTCTTTGTCTACCAATATCATCCAAATAAGTGCAAACAACTTTTGCTTTTACAAGGTTTCGCACCAACGTTCGACTAATTAATTTTGTATAACCAAGCTCTTTTGCCAATTCTGTTTGACTAGCACCTTTAGATTCTTTGGCTTCAACTGCTTCATAAACTTGTTTTAAGAAAGGAACATTAAATTTTTGTTTTTTTATATCCAATTGATAATGATCATCATCTTCGTTAACTTCTTCAGTCCTCCAAAGATCGGCAACTTCGATATTAGGATCATTTAAAGTAACAAGCCTGATTATCCTTTCTCTTGTTGGATTATTTTTAATTTGCCACTGTTTTTCTATAGAATTTGGATAATATGAACGGTAAGGTACTTTCTGTAATAAACATAAAATTTAATAATACATAGTACATTTAATAAAATTACAAGATTTTTAAAAAGGATCAACTTACGATATCTGTTCTGAAAACTTTTTGTAATATCTGTATTTTAAAAAATTTTTTGATTGAATAATCTAAATTTAGTTCATTTTTAACTTCATTATACTCCGCTGCATAATTCTCCTTAGACTTAAGGTAATTTATAAGATGTTCAGCCCACATAATAACTTTAGGTTTTCTTGTATTGTAAAATCTTGTCAAGTGTATTAAAGTACCTGTATTTAAACCAGTACTATTTAAACCAGTACTTCCATGACAATATATTTGTTTTCTAATCAATCCATATTGTTGTAAACCTTTTCTAATATAAAACAATGATTTTGCATCTTCTTTGATATTACTAGATTTCTTAATTGTTATTTCACCTATGGTACGAGCTCTACCAATTCGTTCTAATAAACAGTAATGTGAAATTGGCAATTGCAGAATTGGATTGGCATATGATTCTATTAGTGCCTGCTCTCTTAAAATTTGTGATGCAACAATAACTAATTTCTGCCCATACTTTTCATCTGCCTCTGAGACAGAAAAATTTTTAACTACACTAGAAATATCTTTTCTAGTATAATAAGTTGAACATGACCCTCTAATTCCAAGTTTAACATCCTCAATAGGACAATGTGGATAGATATCTCTTTCATATTCCTGTAATTATTAAAAGAACAAATTACGAACGTTAAAAAGTTTCATAAAACATTAAAAAGTTTCATCACTTTACCTTGTCTACGTCTCCACTCAAATACTCAAGTTCATAGCGGTCAAAAATAATTAATTTTTCTCTTGGATTTTCTAGTTCATAAAACTTAAAATCAGGTAATTCTAAGCAAATTTTCCAAATCTGTTCCATAAAGGAATTTTTCAATGGTAAAGTATCACCCAGTTTTGTAGCTAACCTTTGCCATAATGCTAGAAAAAAAATAATTAATAAATCATATAAAAAATATAATGTTACAAACAAAATAAATACCTTCTAACGTAATTCCATCTAATCCTTCTAAAGCAACTTCATCAATGACTATTTCGATCAAATTGATTGACTTTTTATTGTCCATTTTTAAAAAATTTTCATATGCTGTGTTACGTTTTCGACAGTAAATCCTTCCGCTTTTTAATATTTTATCCAGGAATTAGCGGAAACATTGTTAAAAAAATACAATATACGCGTGCATAACCTATAAAAAAGAAGCAGACGGCGTCATAGCGTGCACGCCACTGCGCGATAGTATACAAGTTCTTAGGTTGGCCAGCGCCGCCATAGCGCAGCTGATCGGCCTGCACTCTGCAGTCTGCACGTGGTCCGAGCTGTTTGAGGTTTGACTGTCAAACTTTGACATTCTGACAGGTAAATGTGTAAGCACTAAGCAGTATACACAGCTGCATTGGCCAGGCGCCACAATTTTTTCTTACCTACATTTATGTTCGATTTATAAGATGTAAAAAAATTGAAGTTTGTTAACTAATAATAATAGTCTAAAAAGAACTATAAATTTTTTCCTTATAAAATGAATTGATCGAAATTAGTCAAATTGTGAAAACATTAAAATCAAATTCAACACATAATTACATATAATAAATTGTCAATTGCTTAAGGACAAAAATGTTCTTTCTTCTAATTCTTCTAATATTTATGGTAACGAGGTACACCCTGCGTCCCTATCCTTACCCTTACCCCTTACCCCGTCCCTGTCCCCGTCCGATTACTCAATAGAGTCTTCCATGACCTTTATTAACGTATATTCCTTTGTAATATTATTTCATGTCAAAAAGTGCTAATGTAGTTTTAATTAATTATCTACTTCATTTTCTATTAGCAGGTATTTATTGCAACTGGTCACAGCTGATGCTGCATCCTGTTTCCTTAATAAATTAACGAAAGAGTAAGAACAAGTCTCAATTAGCTTTGTATTCATTTTTTACAGGTCAGATTTCTACGAAATAAAATTAAAAAGTGTTTTATTAAAGTAATTCATGATGTAGTAAGATTATGCGGATGGCATTCAACTCAATAAAACATTGAAGTATTTATGAGTTAAAAATAATATATTCTAATAAGCATTAGTCGTTGTCTTTGTACATCTACACATTACATATCTTGATTATTAATATTACATAGTTCAGTGAAGAGGTACAAATAAGAAAAAAGGTAAATATAAAAATGTTTAATTAAATAAAGCATTTCGTATATGAAAGCTCATTCTGCGACGCGTAGAGTCATAATGTTTCGCCTTTGAGAATTCAAGGTGATGTTAACGTGAAGTGTCGAGTTTGTATCTACATTAAATTTGTTTCTGAGCCTTGGTATGGTTTCTACACCTAAGAAGCTTATGTTGCTTTAAAATGCTCGGGTCCAATAACTCGTGCAACTCTTGCACGTGACGGCCAGTTTCATTCAACAAATGCCCTTTTAGTTGCACATTTCCGAGAAACACCATATAATGACGCGGCCGCGTTCTTCCACTTCGGCTTGACGATCAAAACAGGCGTTTGGAGTGCAACAGCTCTCGAAATGCAGGAAATTTAACGGGAAATTTATGAGTTACATGTGTTTTCGGTTATTTGTATTTTCCGTTTACGTCACTTACATAACAGGATTCACGTGATTTACGGTTCAAGCTTTCGTTACGCAAATGATATGCTAAATAATTCTCTAACTTAATTAAAAAGTTTATGTTTTTCTTCAACAGTTTATTGCACACAAAATTTGTGATCAATTTTTTGAAACTACATGCAAACTTGAAATCTTTAATTTTTTATTTGAAAAATGATTGTAACCCGATTAAAATAACAAATAAAGTTTGGAAGCTTATGTCTGACTTTCTTGCTTCCGATTAATTTATATGCACCGCGTTTGCGATGCTCAATACGGTTACTTAACTTTATATAAAACGGAAGTATATTTAAGTTCTATAAACGAGGTTTTTCATTAATTTACTTGTCTAAATTTTGAAAAAGTATTATAATTCGATTGATTCGACGATTTCGGGAAGCGATCGAGCGAATTAGGAAAAAAACTGCTAAACTCGCGAGTCGCGCGAAAATCGTTTAAGCTCCTACGTCTCCTCCACGGGGATAGGAGCAGGACAGTAGCAGGACGATAATCCGATAATCGGCCGGGGCGATCGCTTTCGCGGTTCGGCGGTTGATCCGCGCTTGTCAATTGCGACGCGATCGGCCAGCTCGAGCATCTTCTTCTCTATTTGGAGGATAGCCGACTTGCTTTGTTAAGGCCCCACGCGGGGCTTCTGTATCTTGTATCCAAGAGCTCAAGGTAACCCAAGGTATTCTCAGATCCGCTTTAATTGAATGAAGGTGCCTCCTTAAGACTGTTTGGCGACTTAGGCCGGATCCGCGCTGGCGACGACGTCTTCGGGGGAATCGGGGGAAAACAGAGTCGCTGGAGGGGGGACAAGGGTACATGAAGGGGCGCGGACCGGGGCCTTCGGTGCAGGTTTATAAGTGGGCGCCTCGGGGCAGCGCGAGCGAGTCGCATCCACGAACATCCAGCGCGAGCGAGAGCATCCCGAGTGCCCGGGCCGAGCATCGCGAGCATCGCTCAGCGGCAACGGCTAGCAGCAGGCTGTCCTGCCTACACGCCTCTACCCGGACCTTGTGACGAGCCGTAAGGTGGGCGCAGGGCTGGCCAAACAACGCCACCGCATTGTCTTCTTCGACTCATCGATTTTCGCACAAGTGCTAGCTTCAGTGAACCATTGCCGTTATTAGCTTTGCGGAACCAAACAAATTTTATTATTTTCGGATTCTATTATTCTATTATTTTACGACGTAACGTGTTTTAAGAAATTTATTAACATCATTAAGTCTTCATTATTGAAAGATTTCAATCAGAGTGTTGTGATTTTCATCATTATTATGGAAGTGTAGTCAAAATCTTTCAATGCACACTTAGAGAACACGACGAAAACTTTATTATTTTTAATTGCAATTTTATTATCTAAGTAGTATTAACGAATAAAGTACAATAGAAAACTATTTGAGAGGAAGTTTATAAAAGTATTCTTTAAAATTAGGATTAGTTAAGGTGGCATTGTTAGAGTTCGAAGAATTCGTTGTTTAAACGTAGCTAATACCTCAAGGTTTACTTATAAATTTAGCTTTGAAAAAAATGAAAATTGAAAAATAACAAATAGAATAGGTGTGTTAGATTTAAAAAGAGTAATTTCACTAATACAGGACAATCGAAATGGCGTCGCACATGGGACCAAAATTTGCGGCTCTAACCGCGATGGCTCAGCGAGGTGGTTACGGAGGTTACGGCGGCGGCTTCAATAACCAAACGGTGGTAGACAAGGCGCCGCCCGAGATCCACCACATGATCGACCCTTACTGGTACCAGTTCCCTCCGATGAATCCACTTTGGTACGGGATCCTCGGCTTCGTCATTGGGTGCCTTGGTGTCGTCTCCGTCACCGGGAACGGCATGGTGGTCTACATCTTCGCCAGTACCAAGTCCCTTCGTACTCCCAGCAATCTGCTCGTCATCAATCTTGCCTTCTCCGACTTCTGCATGATGCTCACCATGTCACCTCCCATGGTAATGTGCTTCACTCGATTACTAGCATTTAAAAAAAATTAGTTAAACCATCAGTCATTTATGAAATTTAAACGGGAAAGGATTCTTTCTGCAATAGGTGATCAGTTGCTATTTCGAAACGTGGGTCTTTGGACCTTTGATGTGCGAGATTTATGCCTTATGCGGCTCTATATTCGGTTGTGGCTCCATATGGACGATGTGTATGATCGCCTTCGATCGGTACAACGTAATCGTCAAAGGTTTGTCAGCCAAACCGTTGACCATTAACGGCGCGCTCCTCCGAATCCTGGGAATATGGTTGATGGCGTCCATCTGGACCGTTGCTCCCATGCTCGGCTGGAATCGGTACGAAATAGACTTTTTAAATTTTCGAAGAAATTTCGACATATAAATAATCTAACGACCTTTCAGATACGTACCGGAGGGCAACCTGACGGCTTGCGGCACCGACTATTTCAGCAAGGACTGGTTGTCTAGATCTTACATCGTCGTGTACAGTTTCTTCGTGTACTTCATGCCCCTGGGCCTCATCTGCTACAGCTACTACTTCATCATCAAAGCTGTGTCCGAGCACGAGAAAAACATGCGCGAGCAGGCCAAAAAGATGAACGTCGCTTCTCTTAGACAGAACGACAATCAAAGCACAGAGAACAAACTTGCAAAGGTAAATTCTGCGGATTATGCATAACATAGGCATGTCTATATATTACATTTCATCATTTTTTAGGTTGCTCTGATGACCATCTCCTTGTGGTTCATGGCCTGGACTCCGTACCTGGTGATTAATTGGGCTGGCATTTTCTCGCTGGCCAGGCTTACGCCGCTCTTCACTATCTGGGGATCAGTGTTCGCCAAGGCGAACGCTGTGTACAATCCGATCGTCTACGGCATTAGGTAAGGATTTAATCCTTCGCGTAACATGTTCTTCAATGCTAGATTACAAAAGTTTAATACTTGTCTACTTTTCTTATTTTATTTTTAGTCATCCAAAATACCGAGCCGCCTTGTTCGCGAGATTCCCGTCCCTGGCCTGCGCAGACGGACCACCAGCGGGCTCGGACGCCGTGTCCACCACCTCCGGCGTCACGACGCTCACCGATCACGACAAATCCAACGCATAAGTCGATCGCTAAGCGTTTCTCTCATTGCGCCCGGATCAGTCAACTATTTCGCGGCGTAGCAAACACACATTTTGCAAGAAAATACCGATGAAAATATCCATACATCTCGAAGGAAGAATCTCGAAGGAGGGTTTCTTTGTGTTCATCGATGGAGGAGAGATTATTAACTTACCGTGTGGAGGGGAGGGAACTTGCGGGGGACATCTTGGAGACGCGTACTCAATGTACCTGCCTGAAAGGAGGAAGATGTATCGGCGTAGTTAGCGGCAAGAAAATGTCACTTCTGTGTCGGAAATCTGTGATCAAACGGGCCCACTCAATTGGCTCAATTGGCTAAGCCTTGCATCCTTGTAAAGTACCGCGCTGACGGCTTATCGGAGCTGGCGCTCGGCCTGGCCCCGATAAGCCGGCGGAGGCGCCGGGGGATGTATCGGTGAGCCGACTACGGGGAGCCAGCCATCTGATTTGGCCTTACGACTCGGCTCTCACCACAGCGCGAATCGTTCTACTGGCCGGTCGATGGCTCGCTGTGTCGCGGGTCTGTTCCGCGATCATCACTCCTCGACGCGACGCAGCTTTTTATCTTATTTTTTTACGAATCACGCGCCCCGGGTTGCACGGCGTGCCTATATCTGCCGAGCGTCATCTGGCGAACCGGCGCGTTCTACATACATGTCATTTCATTTTGTAAGTTAAATAAAACAATAAAACCTTGTACGCATTCTAAGTGCAGAGAACAACATTGAGGCGTCTTCGCTTTTTTTTATTCCTACACCCTTCTTCTTACAGTGATAAACGTTCTTTTTAAAATTCTGGATCTAGGTAATAAAAATTGATGCAAAATTTAGTAAAACAACCTTCAATAATTATATTCATTTTATTGGATAATGTTAAACGTATAATCGGTATAATAGAAAAATATCTTTTACATTTTAGGTAATGTGAAGAGGAGAATGGATAGGGATGTTGAATATAAAAAATTATTTATAACATAAATTAGTGCTCTTGCACAAGATTAAACCTATTTTTTCGAAATGATTCACATAGACTATTCTGTAAGAAAAGATAATTATTGTTCAAAGTTCTACATTAATTATCAAGCGGCAGAAAGTTACCGAGAAAAGTTTGACTTTACCAGTGCTTGTATGTGAAAAATCCAATGAATTTCAGCGTTTTTGTTAATAAAAATAAGAAATTTAAATACTTATGTTCATGCATTTGCTGGTGCAGCTTCCGCTTTTGGTTTTTGATCTTCCGTTTCGCCAAATATCAGGCAAGGGCACCTTTCCTTCAATCCTGCCCTGTATTTCGGGTGACTGAAAAAAGGAGAAAATTTAATAACGTTTTACGAGATAGCTGAATTATATAATATACTTAGATTTACGAACCTGAATGCGTACACAATAGGGTTGTAACATGCATTGGTTTTTGCAAAAAGTGATGCCCAAATAGTAAAAAGAGGACTGACATACTGTTTGCTGAATATTCCCATATAATTCGTTACCAAATATGGAGTCCACGCCATAAACCACAATGATATAGTGGTTAAAGCAACCTGCGACAATAAACGATTTCGTATACAGGATTCATCAGAAATAGTCGAATTAAATAATTATAATGATATATACTTTAGCAAGTTTAGCTTCTGCTCTTTCAGTGCCTTGCTCCCCAGAACGTAAGGAGGTAACATTCATTTTTTTAGCTTGCTCTCGCATTCCTTTTTCATGAGCCGCTACTGCCTGTAAAAGTAATATAATCGTTGAAATTAATTAATATTTTAACTTTCTTTGTTATTCTAATGATCTTTACAAACCGAAACGATGTGGTAGTAGCAGTAAATGATGCTGAATAATGGAGTGTAATATACGAAAACAGAGTATACCAGTATGTAAGACTTTCCCACCCAATCATCCCCAACATAATCGGTACCGCATGACGTCATGTTGCCTTCTGGAACATACCTGAGCGACAATTTAAGCTTCACAAATTAGATTATCAATATACTGCGGTTATATATAGGTACACTCATAGAATTACCTGTTCCAACCAAATAATGGCATCATAGCCCACAGTAATCCAAAAAGCCAAATTATAATGATTTCAATAACTGCTCTCATAAACGTTAATGGAGTCCCGTTCATTCCCTAATTAATTGATATTATATAAGTCACAAAATAAATATGTTTAGATTTGGTACATTTTTGGTACTTATAAAATAATTAAAATTTTTAGCAGATTTTTAAATAGATTCCGAGAAATTAACGCAAATGTAAAATCTTATTCGTGTACAGTGCTCAAAGGTGAAACAGTTAAAATTGTGATACTATTAAAATTCGTGTGGACTTACTTTTACAATGACATTGTACCGATCAAAAGCAATTGCTGACATCGTCCATATAGAAGCTCCACCGCACAAAGACCCGATAAGAGCATATATGTCGCACATTAGAGGACCTTAAAATGTTATTTTCATCAGTTGTAAAAGTTAGAATAACAATTGATAATAAAAATGTGTATTTATACCTAAAACCCAAGTTTCAAACCAACAGTTTATAACCATCGGAGGTGACATAACGACCATCATTAAGAAATCTGAGAACGCCAAGTTCATTACAAGTAAGTTGCTGGGTGTTCTGAGACTAGGAGTTAGTAAAAATATATACACTACCACTCCGTTACCACACCATCCAACGATTCCAATGCCTATCATAACGAGGCCCAAAATTTTGTGCCAAACGTACCATAATGGTGGAAACTGATACCTAGTAATAAAAATTTTCTCAGCTGTTTATCTTTACTGGCATAACAGAAATAATTTTCCATATTTATGGCATATCGTTTAAAAATTATTGAAAATGATCAATTAAAAAAGAAACCCAAAATAGAAAGCAAATTTTGCCATTCTCTAGTGTCTTTAAAAAATTTTAAAACCTAAAACAAAAAATAATCAATAAAAAGCCTGATTAGTTTCTGGCGGTCTCATTCACATTTGTATGGAAGCATTACTTTGAAGTAGTTACCGCGGAATAATTGGTTTCTGAGCCTAAATATAAGTTTTTAAAAATCTTTTTACAAATGCAAAGATGTTATGTTTACCAATGTGCACCAACGAGGTGAATCATCTCCGGTGGTACTTTATCAGCCACGGTCTGATTGTTAAAACGCATGACTTGACGGGCAAAGTGTGGTCCTATAGTCGTCGCGACCTGCACGATTGTGCTGGTGGTGGCTACTGTACTGGTCGACGAGGCTCCCAGCATCGTAGTCAACCCGCTGGTCGCGTTCACAGCAGCCGCCACCATGGGATCCATCTCCTGCGGGCAGACACACATCCCTCGCTTCAGAGATTTACTACTCTCACTCAATGTACTGCTGCTCGCTTTCTCCGCACGATTTTAATCGACCTAATCGAACTTTATCACTGTAATTATATGTGCAAAAAGTTTTATCGGTTTAATGGATGACGACTCGATAGAGACGTACTTGTCACTTGTGTGCAGCAACGGAGACTACTTTTGGGGGTGAGACGAACGGGCCTAGATTTGTACAACATCAATACTCCGTGGTTACTGAACCTAATGCGGCCAGCACACTGATCTTTTGGTAGGGATGCATTTTTATATAAACCCGTCAACCTCACGTTTAACGCGATTATTCAATAAAATATTCAAATGAAACCTTCTGCATTGCCCAGTGCTAATAGTTCAAGGTGTGACGTCGACGAGCGAATTCGATGCGAACTCACGTCTCTTGTCATTTGTCTCAAGCATTTAAAAATCTAGTTTATTCGCATGCACTTGAAACTCAAAGCTCATTTAAATAATCGACTTATCATTGGAAACTACGTGTTAGTGCCACTAAGTTTAAATTTATCAATTCCTTTTTATCATTGCTGAATCATTTAACTTTGTTTAATAGTAAAATTATAAATATATTTATTAAAATTAAATATTTATAAAATAAAAGGTTAAGATATTAACAATTTTTAGTCAACAATTCTTGCTATGCTTCTTATGTGTCTACTGTGACCTTCTCGTACAGCCAATTCCAGTTCTTGGGCAAGATGAAGTAGATTGTTTGGATCAGTTTGTAGCAAGACATGCTCTGTAACATTTGGCTTTGAAAGATTCTTTAGAGAGAAATCCAAAGTTATTAGAGGTGTGACTTGTCGAAGTAATGATCTTGAAGCAATCTAAAAATAGGCAACATTATCAAATTTAAATAACTAAATTAGGATTATAATACTAATTTTTCTTTTAGTGCTTTTAAGAATAAGTACCTGAACTTCAAACCTCCACTCCATGTTATGATACTCAGGTAGTTTTAATCCAAAATTAGTTAAAGCATCTGTTAACTCCTGTTTTTTTACTAAATAGAGTTTAGTCAGTAAAAGTTCTTGTTCTTCTGCAAATCCTAGGCCTATTACAGTTTCTCGAAAACCTTCTTTTTCAAGCTAAAATAATAATTAATATTTGTTTTAACTACCCTTAAACATAAATAAAAATATTGTTAAAAAATAAGTATATATTACCTTGCATTTGCAACTTTCCAGTAACAAATTGAGAAGACCTTCAACAGAATTTCTTATAACTTGAGGTTCAACTTGTAATTTTTCTGAAATTATTTAATACATCTTTTATGATATACTAATTATTAAATATTTGTTATTAAATAAAAAAATTTAAATTTATAATTTTTCACATGTGTCAAATAAACTAATAGTTGCACATACGAGCAGCAGCACTATAGAGTTTAAAATTTGGTCCTTTATGTAAGTAGTCCAGGGCAAGCTTACAAAAGTCTTGAAGTACTAAAAATGCGAAAACATAATTATTAAAATGTTGACATTAGATGAAAATAAAAGAAGGTTATGCCTTTTTACCTTGTGACGATTGTTCAGTTAGAAACAATAAATGCTGCTTGTGATCTACACTTAAGTTCGGCAGCATGGTGATTCAATACTCAAAAACTGTGTTTTCTGCGCGATTTATTGAAGCTTCTCCAACTCATCTGTATAAAAATAAGATTGTGCTTATAAAATCGGAGCAGCCCCCTAGAAAATGTAAACACAAACACTCTCGGCTATCGCCATCTTTAAAGAGACTGGCGGTGATGGTCTGCGCGTGCGCAGAAGTTCAGAAACTGTAAAACTGTCAACGTGACACTGTCGCCACCGGTCATGTTTTTGACCGATTTTGCCATTTTGGCGGGCAGAGACCACTCAACGCCAGACGCCAAACGGCAGGCATTGACGCATTGTCACTGTTTGGCTTTTGTTTACAAACTGTTATAAAAGAAAGTTTCGTTATTTCGCTGTTGAAGATGCCTCAAGAAGCGTGGGTGTTAAAATGTTATCAATGTAAAAAATTCCAGGTATTTATTTTCTTTTGAGATTTCTAAATATGCAGAAATAAAAACAGATTAGGAATTTTAAATTATAACCTATTTTTTTTTAATTTTTCAAATATATTTTCGACAAGGAATAAGTTTAACATAGATGAGTGGTATTTTGGAGTATTTAATTTGGGATAAATAATTGCAGCACGCAAATTTAATAAAGTATTGTATTAATTTTTGTTAGGTTCAATTAAAAAAGATGGCAAAAAAGTGGCAATGCAAAGTCTGTGGTGCGAAACAAGACCTAATGACTGTAAGTAAATTCTTTATATTTTTAACATTTTAAAAATTTTAAGAATAATTTAAATCTGTCATAGAATTATAAAAATTAATAAATATGTTAGTTACTAAATTAAAAGGATTATGTCCATAAATGTTGTTTTAGATATTTTTTAAAGGACAACCTAGTGACTGTAGAGTAAATGTTCAAAATATGAACACAGCTGAAGGACAAATTTTTGAACAATTAAAAGAGTGCTCTAGTATTCAAGATGAAAATTATGGCAATGATGATGAATATGAAATTGAGGAACAAAATTTATCACAAAGTGCCTGTTTCTCCAATCAAAATTCAGCAAGTCACATAGAAGAATCTTTTTCCCAGTTTGAAGATGAATTTGATAACTTAGAACATGAATTTCGACCATCAGCATTTGATCTAGATGGTTTTAATGAGAGTCAAGAAAGAAGTTTTAAAGAAAATGTATCGATACACAAACAATCTGCTAGTAATGACAGCCAAGTAAATAATGGTGATGAACCAACCAAAGATGAAAATTACTTTGATTTAAATTCTATAGATTTTACAATAAAAACATATAATCCATATCGTGCTTTTAAAAAAAAGGAATTATTGAAATTAAGTATTTTTGAGAGTAATCGAGAATTTGATGAATCACTTGACTTTTAAATAAGTATTTTATTTTTGTAAAGGATAGGAAATAAAATATTCAAAGTTATAAGCATCGAATGGTTCAGATAATTTTATTCAATAAAATAAAAAACAATACAATCATTATGATGAACATAAAACAATAGAAAAAATTCTTTTTGGTATTTCCAAAACTTTTATTTTCTAGTGCTGAAGTCTTATATATTTTCGAAAAATATAAATAATGCGTCTTACATAATTGTTTATACACACGCGTGTGACAAATACATACATGCGCCATTTTGCAACGATACATCCATAAAAATTTCTCTGAATATTACTTTAATTGTAAATAATATCTAATTACGTATAATTATTTTAAATTAGTAAGAAAGATGATAATAAAAATAATATTTAACAACAATAGATTTCAGATCACAATATTCTAATATGAATTTTAATTTAATATCAAGTAAAATAACAAGTTATTCAGAGAAATTTTTTTATATGTGGCATTGGCTATATTCCTTGTGTATTAAATATTACTTAATACAAATATACAATTTTTTTTATGCTATAACAAAAAAATCACATAAACATTGTTCTTAATATACTGGACATTAGAATTAGAATAGTAAAAAAATTTTTTAATAACTACATAAAAAGAGAGACGTAACGACATATGTTTTTTCTGTGTTAAATCTGTTAAAAATTGATAAGCAGAGTTTGTGAAGTTTGTAAAAATAAAGAGACTAAAAATAATGCTTATGGCAGTGATAATACGCAATAAAAATTAATTTTTTTTTGTAATTTTGAGTTTGTAATCATACACTGATGTTAATCGTCTTTAAAATATCGGTCTTAATTAATTTAAAATTCAGTCGAATTCGTTACGCCACCCCAAAAATAGCTCTACCAGGCTGAATTCAGTTTATTAGAATATTCATTGGTCCAACCAACGAAAAAACGTTTATTGGCAGCAGGAAGCTATTTATTATATACAGCAATGGGCAGCATTACATACTTACGTTTAATTCTTAAACTTTTATTCGAAAGAGATACTTCAAACAAAGATTTTGTTTAATAATTCAGATTCTTGATTGTCAAGACAGTCTATACGAATTAAATTTTCTTTTTTCAATATTCTCGAAAATTGCATGATAATAGAATTGGAATTGAAAATGGTTACTGATGATTTAATAAATAATAACTTGCCCATCTCTGTAAATTCTCCTTGCACACAAATTTATATAATACTACCTAAAAAATTCTAAAATCAAAGATAAATTCTTTGACTTTTGACTGTTAGCAGCGTATGGCAAAGCTGTTGCAATTTTTGCAGTGTTTTATTTAGTAATAAAGCAAGTGGTTCACCGACAATAGTTGTAATAGTGCTAACAGAAGTAAACAAAAACCGGTGATTATTTATTGAAACTTCTATGTGTGATGCCGATGCCTTCTCTGATTTGTTACGTCCTCGTTGTGGCGTCTGTTACTTTGCCAACTACGATTGTGTCTATTCCAAGAACTAAAAAGATGTTTTCTTTATATGTTGTCTTTAAAGTAAGAGTAAAATTAGTGTTAAAATAAGAAAAGCAGACTTACTGAGGCCATTTTTTGCTACGTCTTCGATTTTGGTGATGTAATTCCATATCACTAATTATTTGAAGTGCAGATGGTATAAAGGTTTCATCTAGAAATATAAATTAAGTTTAGTTGTACTTAATAATTAAGCTATAAGTATTAACTCATTATACTTACCAAACGTATCTGCGTATTTTCTTTTGAGCATTGATCGTTGTTGCGACGATTCTCTGACACTTTCTTTAGCGTTGCCTACTGTACAATCTTGCGTACCCCTGCATCGTTTTAGGTGCTCTAACTGATCGTGAAGATATGACTTTTCTAATGGGCTTAGAGAAGATGCCCGATTCCATTGCTCGAATGGATCTGTAATGAAATGCATCTTCATTAATATGAAATTGTTATTGTTAAAACTATTATGAATAAAATATACATTTGTTTTCAATGGATAAAAATGTTTTGTGTTGAGAACATTATTTTCTCACCTATTCTGAGATTGTAGAAGGTGACAAGACCAGTGGTAAACTCACAGTAGAGAAAATTGTGAGTGGCGTTAATAGTTCGAATACAAGAGTAGGTGTTATTGTTGGCATTCATGCAAAAACAGAATGGTCCGGCGTTCCAGAGGGGTGCGGTACGCCAGTGGTCGTTGTCATGCTCGAAGCAGTTCATCTTCTCTGTCAAGCACTCCTTCTCCAGTTTTGCCTTTTTTCGGAGCCTGCGTTCCTTTTTGCGCATCCGTTCCTCTTTTAAGCGACGCTTCTCTTCCTTTGCCGCCTCCTTATCATCTCTGATAAATCAAGTAACTTACTCACTGTTCTTATAGAAATTTATTGAAGAAAATAATAACATTTATATAATTAGCAAGTACCTGACGTAAGGATCTGGTTCACAGAAGCATTTGTGTTTATCCTGAGTTGTAGGCGTGGTTTTTCCAGAATGAGAGTCGGGATACCTTCGCTGCTTGTCAAGGGATTCCGTGGAGCTTTCGCCATGTCCATGTATATCTAGAGTGGTTGAAGGTCTTGTCCGGTGAGGTACTCTAGAAGTTTTCTTTGAATTGTTCCTCGCTAAATTTCCATCGACTCCGCCAGCCTCGGTTGTCGACTTATCAGTAGTCACCGATGCAGTGCTACCATAAGTACGTGTACTCGTGGGAGTCTCACTGCTCTCAGTACTTGTTGAGGAGCTACTAGATGACATCGATGCAGAACTTGATTCCAAGTAGTTTTCCGTGCTTTGGGATACCCGTCTAAGGAGTGAATTTTCAGAAGACTCCTCCATATTTCCGAGACTTTGTGATGTCGCCATTGTTGTAGGGCTAATTGTAGAGGTAGTACTTGCTGTCGTTGCAGCCTGTAATTTTTTATTTTATTTTATTTATTTTCAAAGGACATAAGCCCTTTAATATACAATATACAAAATACAAAATACAAAATAAATAATTATAAGATTAATACATAATTAATAAAAATTAATAGTTAAAGAACGCAGAGAAGTGATATAATTAATTGATTTTTTTAAGGAGCATAAAAATATAAGATTCGGAAAAATTGCAGTGCAGTGCAGTTTGAACCGAATCTATAACAGGAAAACAGAAACAGATTCTTTACCAGCGTGGATCTATAATGGTGTTCGTGATTTTCGGTAACTCCTTCAGCAGGTGTCATCTCGGAAGGGGCTTCGCTGGAGGCGAGATCGGGTGAGAGTTCATCATGCACACTATTCGTCAGTAAGGTGCTGTTTTTGCGGCGATGATGATTTTTTCTACGTCGCTGTTGCTGGTTCCTTTCGTCGTCAGTGTCGAGAACCAATGGGGGTACTTCCAAGCTGTCGCGGGGTCTCTGCCTACGGCCGTTCTTTTTAGGCCTAGAAGTGGCAAGTAGCGATTCCTCGTTCTCGGGTAATGGGACCTCGGTTGTCGAAGTGGTCGTTAAACTGCTGCCGTCTTCTGCAGCCTGTGCCTTTTCATGTTTTCGATGGTGGCGGCTTGTATGATTATGTGGACCAGCGCTATTCTTGGAGTGACGTGGCTGTGTACGGTGCGTCTGTGAAGTACCATTGCCTGACAACTCGTCACCGAAATCAGGTCGCTCTTGTTCCTGCTCATCAGCACCCGATGACGGCTGCGGTCGTTTCAGCATCAGGTGACGTCGAATTTCCTAAATTCGATTTGATTTTATTATTAAATCATCACCTAGATATGACAAGACTAACTTATTTAAAATAATAACTAAAAATTACAAAAATATTAAATCTTATCCAATGTTTATTTTAAGTAAAGTAGAAAAAATATCAAGATGAAAGATTGCACATCTGTCATTGTTTTCATATAAAATGAATGAAATAGAAAAAGCGTAAATTACACTTAGTAGTAAAGCACATACCTTCAGGGTTTCAAGTTGCATTCTCATGCTGCGAATTTGTTGCTCAATTTCTTTTCGAGACGTCCGCCACTCATTAGGATCTTTGTAGACAGACTGACTGCAGTTAACATCACCGCGTGGTAAGACTGAGCATTTAGACGTGAATTGCTTATCTGGATTCGAATGTTTAGACTGAAACATTAGATATTCAGGTTAAAATTTTAAAATCTTTCATTTATTTCATTATAAGAATCGTCGACTTCAATTTTTGAATAAATATGAGAAAAAATATTTTTAGGAAAATGGCAGCAAATTATTGGGTTATAGGAAAAAATAGATATAATTACCTTGAGATCATCGAGTTCCTCTTCAATACTCTCCATAATTTTGGTCACATGTTCGATACTATCTTTCTTTGTAATACTTCTGCGAATTCTCCGATGTCTTATGAGGACATCGTTAACGTTCAAATGACCATTTATCTGTCCGTCTAAGGTTTCAGTATCAAAGTCATCTGGCGTATACTGCACAATATCTTGTTCCCAGTCATCATTTAAAAAGCCATTTTCAAAATTTGTTGAATCGTCTAGGGAATTTCCGTTCTCTAATTCTCGTTTACCTAACAATATTATTTATGTAAATAATTTAATTTTGCGTAAAAAATACTCGAAAGTTTTGACCACTCAAAAAAAGAAAAAAAGAAAAATGATGAAAATACGATTTATCGAAAATCGATCGATCAATGAAAAATATAATGATAATAACGATTTTCTCCATCGAAGAAGGCGAAATTTAAGTTAACAAGTACCTCGTCTAGGAGCAATAGCTTGGACCTGGCCGTAAGGCCCGACGAAGCTGCTCTCCTTGCCGAAGACAAATCGGTGACCGTCAAAATTATCAGCCTCGAGCCTGGTGTAAATTACACCATTAGGTGTAAAACAGGCACATTTTTTCCAGGCTGTGCGCGGTATCGGTATCAACGGCCCAAGTTCCTGGGGCGCGGCTGGGCCTCGACATCTGTGCCGGCGCCAGCGTTGACCATCTCTTTCGCAGCGCCATTTCTGTCCAGGCAAGCAGTCTGCTTGAGCAGAGGCCTTCGAACACTCTAGCGCCAGCCGAGCCCGTCTAGATTGTGACTGCAACACCCCATTCTCCAGCCTCGGCTCCGAATCTCCTTCCTTTTCTGTATACACAATCAAGTTCATTTAGATTTATTCTTATTCCCATTAAATATAATCTCGTTACTTGCGATTGAGCATTGATTTACTTTAAACATTTCTTTATATTTTCAAAAAAATAAATAAATAAAATAAACGTCGACGCGTCAATCAGTTTACTTTTACAGTATATTTTTTCTTCCTCGAGCAAATTATAAATCGATACATGGTATGATGATCTCACCATGATCATCCAAAACGGAATCGTCAAGTTCATCATCGTCTGAAAAGTCCTGATCACTACCGAGTTCGCCCTCAAGCCTCTTTGAGGTGGAGTCCTCCACGTCGGCGATGTCAGGCTCGTCCTCAGTGTTGGTTGCGGTGCTCGCATTTAACTTGGCTTGTTTTCTCGCCTCGCGGGCTTTAGCCTCGGCGATTGACTCGGGCGTCTCCCGCCTACCCGATGACTCGATTAAGAATGTGTCCGGCCACTTGAACTTGGATCGCCGGCCAGATTTGTTGCTGAACAAGTAATTTTCTTTTTTTACTGTCTATTGAATAATTTTAACAGAAAAATGTAATGAATTTTCTCATTTTTATTGCGATTTTCCCTAATAAAGAACAAGAAAACAAAGATTTTCCACGCACTGAAAGATAATTTTTTTTTTTTCAAAAACAGTTAAAGCTTTTTGTAGAAAGAAATACAAGCATAATTTCCCTACTTGCTGAGAGAACGAAGAAAGGAAGACTAAATTGATGGCGTGAACACTTAAAATATAATGTTTCTTAATTACTGAGCCTGACAGTGAATTAAAAAAGATGTTGATTAAATAAGCCGTAAAGTAGACAGGAAGCAAGAGGCGACAGGAAGTTTGAACTCACTTGAAGAATAGCTTTTTGAAGGAGCGGCCGTCCATGCGGGGCGGCGTCTCGACACCGGCGATGTCCAGGAAGGTCGGCGCCAGGTCGATGTTCAAAACTATGTCGTCTACTCTGCAACGTAGCTAAATATAACGGCGATTCTGGGCGGGCGGAGGGGGACAAAAGGGAAGTGGCCGAACCGGAGGGATTCGATCGCGCGAGAGACTTACACGGATCCTGGCTCGATGCCCGGGCCACGAATGAGAAACGGCACGCGAACGTCGAACTCGAACGGGAAGCTCTTGCCCTTGATCAGCCCAAACTGGCCCAGGTGGTAGCCGTGGTCCGACGTGTAAATTATGTACGTGTTGTCCAACTCGCCCAGGCTCTTCAGCTCCTGATAGATCTGTCGGTTCATTTTTTAAATATTAGTCCACTATAGTAGTTATTATTGCTAAGTCTCATAATAATTAATTTGTTATAAAAATCGTTATGATACGCACCCTCTCGACTGCGGCGTCGACGCTTTGTAATGTTTGCAGTCGTTTGGTCATGAGTAGATCGGTGAATTGCTTATGAATAGGCTGCATCTTCTGCGTTACCTGAAGAATCCATTGCTTGTCTGGATTCGGAGCATAATCATAAGCTGGCGTGCTGTAATTTCAACAAATTCCTGTTTAATATATTTTGTTTTACCATTTTACATAACATAAGTTAATATATTATAATCATATGTCAATGGAAACACCTGTTATGCTAATTACTACGATTTTACGAAAAAGACGTGCAGTGTAACCCTTCGAAAAGTAGATTTGAAAGTTTCGATATTACAAGGACGTTCGTGAGAGAAAAAATGCAAAGAAACAAGAGCGGTGACACGGAATGCACTTTCGATCTCTCGCTTTCGTCCTTCAGTTATACAGTTTTTTTTCTTTTTGCGCCTATTTGCCAGAGGGCCTCTCCGTCATTTTCGACGTTCTTCTCGAATTCGTAGTATCTGTCTCACTAATCCAAGCTCCGTGTGCTGCTCGCGCTCGGTGAGACGCGAAATTAGGGGTAATTCGCTCTCGAAAAGCGATGGCCCGACCTTTTATTGCTTTTTCACGATCTCATCTTTTTGGCCGCTTTACGACCCTGCTTTATCGCTTGTGTGTATAATGCAATGCATTTAGTGATCGTGATATTCGTACATAAAAAAATCAATGTAATAATATTTTTATATCTATGGAGTCACTGCAACTTTTGAAATCCTTACTAATAATTACGAAGATAAAAAATTATTAGAACTGAAAGTACAATATTATTATCAAGTTAAAAAAAATTTTTTATATAAGTTTTTTTGTTTTTTTAAGAAAGAAAAGGGAGAAAATGCGCACGACTGCAGCCTCGCCCTGTAAGTTTGGCACACGCCATTGAAATAACCCCGTCGCGGTGGATACATTTTCCCAGGTTACTTAATAAACACACCTTATCTGCGGTGTCGGCGCTTCTTTATCTCTTTATCTAGCTTCGCTCGCCCTCCGCCTAATTATTGCTGTATACAGCGTGGTAATGAACGCAGGTTTCATCTGCTGTCGGGGTTCTTGTTGTTCTCGGTAACTCCGAAAAATTTTACAGCTGACCGTTTTGCATAAACGCGATTCTTACCTTAATTTAATGCAGTTTTCGCCTACCTGCTGCTCTAACAGAAAACATAACAAAATTCCGATATTTGCGCTTTCATTTTCTAATAATTCAAAACTTTAATTTCGCACCGCGACGTTTGCTGTGTAAATTGAAAAAGTTTTTTGGAAAATCAATGTTGCTTTTGAAGTAATTTATAATAGTGAATTATGACCATGTCACTTTATAAAACTGTCAATGGATTCAGAACTTACTGAGTGAATAATGAATTCAATGTGAAGTAGATAAAAAACTTGACATTTTATTTTCCAATACATAGTAGAAAAGGTAAAAATAATTCTCTTTCAGAATATGATGTCAATGAAAAGAAAATAAGTCAATAAATAATGAACGGATTGATTTTTATTTCATAGCATTCATTACATTCACTGCTTATCACTAAGAAAAATATTAAATTTTTATAAATGCAACTTTTCAGTTTCATCCTCACTGTACATTGGTGCATGGAATTTAAATTAAAATAAAACACTATTGCAGTTTCGCGCTTAATAAAAAGTTAACTGTATTTTAATAAAAATACTTAGCGGACGACTAAAGTTATAGGCTTAAATTGTAGGGAGAATCCGATAAAGCAAGGAAAGCGCCATTGGAGATTGGCCAAACAGCCGTTGTAAAAAAGCACGCGAAAAAAGATGTCCGGAAAGAAAAAAGGGAGGATGCGACGTGCAATTTTCCTTGGAAATCTTCCCATGGGCGTGAAAGCGTGCTCGCAGCTAAACCAGTTTCTTTCTTTAAGCCACGCGCATTTTCGATTATGATGACACGAGCCGAAATTCGTGACCTAGAAAATCTCGGCCGCATGCGAAGCTTTACGATTTTTTCTTTTAGATGGCCGAAGGCTTTAAGCTAAACAATATAGTTTGAAATACAAATGTACTGATCGAGCTTTCACTTACAATTCGCTTGAATTAAGGGCTGTTATAAATTAAAATGTATTACTGTTAATTGTTTTTCGCTCTCATTTGTAAAAAAAAAGTCAAGATTGTCAGAAAAATATCTGAAAATTAAAATTTACATTTGTGATTTAAATGGAGCGTGAGATATTCGATTCTTATACGGCAGCCTTATAGCTAAGGTTTCTCCAATAAAAAAGTTGAAAGAAATCACCTTGTCACTTTTACGCGTAATAACGAAGCATTGTCAAATCATAAATAATTCAATCGCGTGATCTAAAAAACCGTTTTTTCATGCAGCTTTTATGAAGTCGCGCTTACAAGCGGCATGCTTGCGGGATAATACCAACATAAAGTGAGGCCGCAGGCGCGGCGCGATGCATATTCGCACGTATAGGCACGAGGCTCTGAGTTTAATAATCCGCGGCTTGATATGAGATTTTCCTGAATAAACACCGTCGTCATTTGAAGCTTCGAGAGGCGTGCATATTTTACACGTTTGACGTGTCAGATGAAAAGCGAGCCAGGCTTATGCAACGCGTCTCTCGGATTTTTTACCTTGTCCTCGGCCTTTACTCTTTGCTTTCAGAACTGTAATATACTTAAGGAAGAGCTTAAGCAACGATATAAAAAAATAATCGAATTTCTTTTAACGAAATTAAACAAAAATTTTCTGTCCAGTAAAATAAAATTTATTTTTAAATAAATAAAATGTCAGTTTTATCTCAAAATTAATTCGATTTAAACTATCATTTGCTTTTAATTAACAGGAAACACGTAATGCTATAATTTTAAAAATCTGTATTACAATTTATTTGGAAAAATTTGCTATACCATCGTACTCACAATGTATAAAATAAGAGAGAGATAAAAATAAAAGTAATAAAATTACCATACTATTGTGCAAGAAAAATTGAATATAATTTTGATCGTGTTGCCCAGTCATCTGCTACCTATTACTGCAATTTCACATGTGATTGCCTACACTTGGCATAAAAGAACGCGCTTCTTAATGCAAGGAATTTTATGATTTAACGAACCTCTTTTTTATTAACAATAAATTTCTTCCGTCGTAAAAGTTACGAATCTTACACTTGTTTCTAATAAAAATGCTTATATTTGTTTGAATTTAAAGACTCGAGAGCAGCTTTTCTAAAAATTTTTTCTAAAAAAATCTTGTAGTTTGTGTTTCTCTTCATCGCACTTCCAAATGAAACAAATAAAACATAGAAAAAGAAGCACGTGTTTAGCATCTTTTATATTTTTTTCAGTGTAACACCGACGTACACAGATTAAACTAATCCATCCAACATATTTTGGACTCTTTCTCACACTCGAAAGCACCGCCCCTCTATCCACGGTGTCCTTCTCCCCAATACCGTCTCTCTTTCACTCGTGCCTTTATTTTTATTTTCCATTGCGTCTGGTCGTGAATCTGACTCTCTTTCTATTTTTATCTCTCGTCGCTCACCTTTTTTCTCTCTTCTTCCCCCAGCCCTGTGCGCCGGCGCCCATTCACGTAGCGCTCGCTTGTCCTCACCTGCCGGCGCGCTCAATGATCCTGTACATTTCTCCGCGTGAGAGAGCTCAATCAACTCGCTTAATCGGAGAAGACTGGCCTTGACAAAGATCACATTTTTTCCTCGAATTTAGCGAGGATACGTAGATATTCACTTGAGGCGTCGAAAGACGAAATTACGAGGTGACACTTTGCGTAATGCCTAGAGAAATTTGAGCGTTCCATTGAGTAAAAGGAACGAAGTGAATTAATAATGAGCTACATGCATCAAAGTGTAGCTAACACATTTTTTGCTCTTAATGAATAATTAATAAGCCCAATTTCGAGATTTTTCTTCTTTTCTTTATAAACTAAAATAAAAGCGAGAAGAAAGTGCAAAGTAAATCTCGTGCGTAAGAAGAAAAGGTTTCCATCTAAATAATTTTAGCATTGAAATAGCAGCCGCGCGGGCGCGACACGAAATTTGCCATTTCCCCGAGGCTTACGCGCGGCAGATGGTATCGCATGACAAGCTCAAACTTAAACTTCCATATCCAGGGTACAAAAGTAAAGACAAAGGCGAAAAATCCATTAGACGCCGTCGGCGCGAGCGCACGCACCGCTCGTTAAGGTTGACATTGCGAGGTCGCGCGACGGACTTGGCGTTCCCGGCAGTTTCAGCGGCTCCCCTAGCTTTCAGCGCGAGCGACGACGCGTCCGACCCTCCCCGCCGCGACTCGACCCTATGATGTTTACGAGAGGGCTTGCGTTTCTGAAGCTTGACTTTGCACCGCTTACGTCACTCCGCAAACGATTATCGCCGGCCGAATCTCATATGTTAGTCGCGCGTGCTCCTTTTGTGAGTTCGCTGTGTGTCGGCAGGCAGGGAAGTCGTTAGCACTGCTTGCTTAAGCGACTTGTGTTTCAACAATCAAAGGATGACTTTGTATCTGGCAAAAGATTTTCTTACAGTTCTCTCACAATTAATAGATCAAATTTCTCTTTAAACAAATGCCTTTTTCATATTTAATAAAAATAAATATGCATTGATAAGTAATAGATTAATTAAACATAAAGCTGCTTATCTTTTGAAAGCTATTGTTATTTCGTTCAAAGGTCGCTTCTAATGTCAAAAATAGTTAGTAAAAATTTGTAAATTTCGTAAGATGTGAGTCAGGAAAGTGAGTCAGAAATTTGCGTAGGCTGTGCCGACAGCCGAGAAATCGATATACAAAAGCACGTCGGCAGAGCTTGCGGGGAGCGTTTCGTGCTTTTCCGTGGCAAAGAAGATAGTAATGCTAGACAGAGAAAGAGAAAGAGAAAGAGAAAGAGACTCACTGGTGCGTGGTGATGTTGAAGAAGAGATTGGAGAACTGGGGCGCGGAGTCCTCGGGGCCATGGGGCGCGGGGAAGCTCGCCACGAGCATCACTGGCTTCCGGGCAAAATTGTGCTTGCTCTGCCTGAGAAAGGCCACGCTGTCGTTCGCTATCAGGTCCGGGTAATAGTCCTTGTTGTACTCGAAGCCGTGCTTTATCTTCTTTCCGTTCATGTTCACGCTGTAGTTGTAATAGCGCGAATTCATTATTAGGCCGCCCCACTCGCGCCATCCGGGTGGTATGTACGAGCCGTTGTACTTGTTCAGGTACTTCCCGAAGTAACCTACACAAATTAACAAACTCGTTAACTTTCACTATCATCCACTTTCGCCTTTTTTTATCGACCCTTTTTTCCCTTTTCCAGCTGTTTTTCATATTTAATATTGCTATTGTTTCGAGAAAAGTATGTTACAATTTGCGCGCACAGCACACTGTACACATTTAAATGAAAGATTAATTTACTATCAGTCAGAATGCAGTATCGCGGTGTACGATAATGAACTGGGGAATACTCGGAATGATTCACTTAGGGTCGCGAGCGTAACGAAAGTAAATTTTATAGTACGCCTCGGTGGGGTGGGAGCACGGCCCGTGGCGACATATTTCAGTATTAGTCAGGGGCCGGTGACTCTGGTGGCACGTTCCGCGTAACAGCGATAAGAATTAAATTGATATTTACGAGGCGGCGGGCCGGATCCGGGGCTATTTTAGGCCTCGCATTAGGCCGCGATGCCAACGACCGATACTCGCGGGCTACAACCCTCTGCAGCCCCCAATCTCCCTTCGCTCGGCCTTACCCTCGACTCGCCTGGTCTCTCTCTCTCTCTTTCGCTACCAAAACTGTTTTCTGCTCGAATTTTCTCCTCGACGTTCCTTTGTACGCGCGACGCTGATGTCGAGTGACAAATTATACGGATTACGCAGAGTTGGAAATAAGCTGGATTCCTGGCTATGCAGGGGAAGCTTTGCGGAATTGGGTTAGATGCCGCTGTAAAATTTGATCGCGAGCGCGGTCAGATTTGTCGAGGCTTTGCCGCACTAGTCACTGCAGTCGTAGACACGACCCGTGCGACTCGCTGCATGCTGATTGTATTATATTTATACGTTACTTTATTGATATTACAATTGTATAACGAAAAATAAATATAAATCATTTTGTGGGCTCTAAAGAAAATGAGAAAATATTACACAATTATCTAGCACTGTAGAAATTTATTGCTACCTATTAACGAGCTTAAACGAAGATTTATCGAGTATTAAATAGTATTAAAATATTGTTACGACGTGAGTTGCGGAGTTGAAAATAATATTTTATCGAAATATATCAACAAACATTGTAAAACCATAGTGGAATGTATTTCAATTAACCGCCTGCTTAGTTTTTGCGAGGTATTTGCACTCGTGTGAAATTCAAATAAGTTATCAAACCAACAGAACAATAATTAGCGAGATTTATCTCGCACAAAATTTAAATCTACTTCAGCCGCCTAATATCACTAGGTCGATGCACGCGATCGTTTTCCAAGAGCAAGGATTTCGATTTGAAACTTCCGGGCAACTTTGGAGAGTACGCTCGTAGCGTTCGCCGGGATAATAGAAACTTAACTGACCTCGAGGATCATGCCTCGGTCCAGTTTTGGAGAATCGGGCACAAAAGCACTCTGCTTATAAAAGCTAGGCATGCTGCCTCGAATCTTGTAACCCGAAGCCGAAGCAGAACTTTTTCGTCTCACTGCCTATTTCCAAAGTTCGCAGTCTCTGTCCGTGTGAACGTGCATTTCGTGTACCAAACAGGAAAGAAGTTATTACGTGCGGGCCAAGCATTAACCTGATTTACAGATTCTGCGTCGGGAACACGCGAATGCTTTACCTATAGGTACTATAGTACACCCGCTCCTTCATATTTGAATATTCCAAATAATTTTTATCAACTTTACGAATCTGCGCAGATCAATAGTAACGCTAACATTTTGCTTCTGGAAATTGATGAAAAAAGTTTCGTTTCTTTTGCCGCTTAACAATGCTTCTTATTTAAATAGTGCCATTGAGTAACTGAAGTCGATAATTAAAAAAAAAACGTTATGGTGTTATGATGCAACAAAAAGAGCATTGATTTAAATTCTTTAGAAAACAATGGGTAGTATCCATCTTTTGAGATAACAATAGAGCTATAGTTTAAAATGCTTCTTTATACTAACATTATTAGCATGCTAATTTAATTCGTTTAAAAAATCTTAATATTGTGTTTAAATTTTAATATATGAACGATTTACATCAAATATGTATTTTCTACATGCAATTTAACAATTACCTAAAAATAATAGCATTAAATTAGATTATTTAGCCATATAAGAGAATCCGGAGATTAGAAGGTAAATTAGATCAATAGCGCTTTTTTGAGTTTATAGCTTTAAAGAGACATGTCGCGTGCAAACGACAAAGAAATATTGCTCAAAAGTCGCACGATTTCTCTGTTCTTGTCTAAAACCAAGCGAAATCAGCAACTGCTCAGCGACTTTGGAGGACGGCCAAAATCTCTTGCAAACCGAACCAATGAATTCGCTTCTAGCGCAACTTCAGCACATATAGGCGAAATCTAAAAGATTTGTGTGAACTCAAGTTTATCACTGATAACTTTAATATGATTAGGAATAAATTTATGTTTTTCTAACCGTTGAAATCTCTACTCCATTTTCAAAGAATCGTCAAGATCGATAAAAAATTTCATTAAAAAATGAATTTGATTTTAAGAACATCAAGATAAAGGTGAAAGAGGATGTAGGTATACAGAAAATTGCAATAGCTAACCCGTGCGGTATCCGGCGTTACTCAGGTAGGTGGCGAAGGTGTGCGGCTCGTGGTCCCGCTGCCATTGGGGGCTGCTGCAGTTGTCGTTGTTGGTGAAGACCTCGTGGTTGTGGACGTAGCGGCCGGTCAGCAGGGAGCTCCGGCTCGGGCAGCACATGGGAGTGGTCACGTACGCGTGCCGCAGCTCCGCGCCCTCGTCCCTGATTCGCTTCAACGTGTGCGGCATGAAGTTCAAAGAACCTGGTAAACCCATCCGACGTCTTTATTGTTGCGAAAAATTTCGCCCAAGTCAAGAAGCGCCCGCGCGATCCGAAGCCGCAAACATTTTCGCTTTATTTCGATAATATCACAATCGCAAAGCAAATGAATTTTTATCAAAATAAGTAAATAAATAAATGCTCCCTTTATTATGCGCTAAATATAAAGTTATCTATAAATTGTCAAATTCAAAACGAGCCTTGAGAAGCAATTGCTTAAAACTTACCAAGCTCAACATCCTGATCGTCGGTGAGTATGAGGACGATGTTAGGCTTGCGCTCCCTGTTGAGATACGGTAGATAAGGCGAGTTAGCCTGGGGCCCGGCTGCGCCTTGAGGACTGTATCCCGGCTGTTTGTGGTAGTTGAGTCCCGGCACCTTTCGCTGACCCACGAAGACGTCCTCCATGGGGAGCGGCTGTTCGACAGGGTCCGCGCGCCGCGAGCTGCCTGGCTCCAGCGCCAGCAGCAGCAGCAACGCCGTCGATAGCCAACGGCTGGCCATCCTATTTGCCCGATCCTCTCGCGCGTACCTCTCGCTGGGGCCTCGCGACGATGCCTGGCACAGGAGGCGTTAATCGTCGCTTCGCTTCATCGCGGCTGGAAGGGTGAAAAAAAATTGTTTATGACTATTTTCTCGGAATGCAATCGACGTGCGCGAAGAGCACTCGGATGACGATTTAAATTAGCTATCGCGTCAACTGCGATGACAGAGATTTCAAAAGGATTTCATGCAGTCCAAGGTTACCTAATGCCGCGCACTTTTTCTTTTTCTTTTGCTTTTCTTATGGTAAAAACTTATTTAGGAAATCTTTTGCAATGAGAGTGGTTAAAATGACAAACAGAATTTGGGGAGGAAAAAAACATTTGATTTTTTCTCTTAACTTACGAGACGTTAACTTAGAGAGCTAATAAAACAGTCGCAATGTTGTCGAACGACTGGGAATGTTAACGCGCAGATAGATACTCAAGCGAAGCGAATGACGACTCGTTAAAGCACGTGCATACCTTCGCTGGTGTTGCTTTACGACACGCTCCCGAGCTATAAGTCGCAAATAGAACACAAAAATCGGAAGATACAATAAAAAGGAAATCGAAGAGAATAAAAAGAGAACGAAGCACCAGATATATAAAACGCTTTCGAGGAATCGAGTACTTTAAGGCGCACGATGCACGAATGTTAAGCGGGGCTCGTGACCGGTGAGAAATAAAATTGCAAAAGGCAAAAATTGCCATTGAGAAAGCGAAAAACGATTCTCGGAACGATTTTGTTGCTCGTTCGGAGGATAAAAATTGAAAAAAAAAATTAAAATTACGGAGAAAGCTTTAGAAACTTTACTTGATGAGGTGGCAGTGTTAATGTCGATCTATCAAATCTGTGGAGTCTTCCTGGACATATCTGGACAGTAATTACGGGCAGCTATGTCATTAGTACCTAATTTAACAAATTACAGAGACCGATTAGCTCGTGAGTGTCATATTTTTTAGTTTATTATTTGTGCATATCAATTTCTTTCATTTTACTATACATAGGGCTAACAATTTCATTCGCTTACTCTTAATTCTGTAATTAGAAATCAATACAGTTATATACGATTTACGGAGAATCACGCGAATTGGAACTACTACTCTATTGGAACAGTGACATACAATTGCACAACATTCTGCAAAACGAATAAACAAGTTTATCCTTTCCGGAGAAATTTTCGCTTTTTTCACTATTTTATATCAGATCTGATATAGAATTTCATCACTTCTTTTAAAAGATTCAATTTAATTTGGTCAGCACTGTCCCACCCCATTTTTTTCAAAGCATATTTCAAACACAAAACAGACGAGAAAAAAGTAGATATCCCCGCAAATCCAATTCTGCAAGTAACCGCAAAAGCCGACTTCGCTAAGCTCAATGGCGCGACCCAATTCACCGGCGCTTTCGGCGCATTCCATTTAATTTCGGTCGAAAAAAGATTCTACTCAAACTTTCATCCGCGAGAGAATAATTGCGAGAGCCGAAGTCGTGCGAAAAATACCGGAAAGTGCCAGCGAATAAGGATTCGCCGTCGGGACGCTGGATAAGGACCGCGAAATCTCTGCGGGGGCGAAAACCAAGCACACCCGTTTCTATACATCCGCCGTGCGCGAATTTCGAGAGATGGAAGAGATTTCGCTGGGCAAATATTTCAGGAGCACCATCATTCTTCGCTGCATCAATTTTATTTTCGCTTATGCAGCTCGAAATATTTTTTATACTTTCTTTATTACTGACTTTTAAAATAAAAGAAGAAACGAACCAGTTACAATGGTTTCTGTATTTTTTATTAATGTAGGGAGTTAAACATTGAATTTTTATCTATGAAATATTCTTAACTTGCTTTACGTACCATAAAATTTTAATCCTGTCATTATTGTTTATATCTCCTAAAGGTAAGAATTATGGTTATGGGTTCAAGAGGAAACACTAATTTTGACTTCAACTAAAACTTCTTTATATCCTTTTTATATGGTCTTATCCTGTTTATACATTTTGCCATACTGAATAATGTAATACTGTACTATTGTGCTCACAAAATACAGATGTATAGTTTCTTAAAAAATGTAATCAAATTTTTCATTTTGAATGTAGACTTTCTAGAAAATTATATTATGGATGTCGGAAAAGGAAAGAAAGAAGAGAAGAATTAAAAGTCCACTTAAAGTGAAAATATTTTTTGTTTACATGAAATTCCGAGTAAGATGTTGAATGTTTGATCAATGTGCGTTAAAATTCACCGCTGCCAGAGTGAAGGGCGGGAAATATCGCAAAAGATCGAGCGCGCGTTTCGCACTCGTATTCGCCATAAACTGGCAGCGCAAGCACTCGCGGCGCACCTCGAGAAATGTTTTCGTTCGGAAAAAGATCGGCGACTCCCGGATGGAATCCCGGTGCGTGAGGGGCGGCAAAAGCGGGAGTAGAGAACGGATCAGGCCGCGTGCAGCACGGGAGGCAGGATTTTACGATGCGGGGGGTACGTCGGGGAATACGGCCCGGAGCCCGCGAATAAATTTACGAGGCTCACCTCGCGGACTTTCCCACGTGGAATCGCGAAAAAGCAGGCCTTTTACTTCAACTCAGCGTCGGCGTATCCCTCGCACAGCCCTCCTCCCCCACCTGACTTCGCAGACTACCTTTTATCCGAGTTTCCCTTCGACGATTTTACTTTTCCCTTCGGTTTTTGCGCGTCTTACCGCCCGAGAATGCTATCTCCGCCGATGTTATTCTTTGATTTCGCAGCCAGTCGGAGAGGCTTCTTTCATTCATGCGCACGGATTTCGAGATGAAGCGCCGGGGAGATTTGCTCCCGCGGCTTCTTTTCTTACTTCTCGAGCTCTCGCTGTGCTTCGAGCGTATTTACGTTTAAATTCAAAATGTAACGATTTGTAACATTAATATTTAGCAGCCTCAATTTTGCTTCGCATTCCCACAATATTTTACGACATCATTTTGTAGTTAATAAGTTACTTATGGAACGATTGAATCTTTTTATATTTCATGATTAATTTAGAGATAATTTAAATAATAGATCAATGAATTAAACAATTTACCCTCGAAAGTAAAATGAATAGTTGTTAAAATCAAGAGAACATTCACATTCTTATCTACGAAAATAAATAGATTTAGATAGCAGACAGCACCGCGCAGCCCATCTCTCCATAAAGAGTAAATAAAAGGGCGAAGGAATGGTTCTTAAGAGAAAAAGAAGTCACGGGCGTAGTTGCATTATGTATATAAGACCGATAGGAGATCGATAAAAAAGCTTTGGAAAAGTGTCGGTATCAGCGGCGGTGATGCATAATAAATCCCGCATCAAGATGTGAGCGCACGATCTCTTTCCGGGCCTTATCTCGGAATTAATGCGCGATCCGTCCGCGAAACTTTCCTCGCGCGCGCGAGAGCCACTCTCTCGCTCTCTCCTCTAATCTGGCGTGTCGCGCGGCCCACGCGACTCGGGCGATAGCTCGCGATCTTCCGGCCGGCCTACGCCGCCGCCGCCGCCGGCGACGTGACCGGCCACCCACGACACCGGCAGCGAGGACACTCGATCGCCCGGGAATGCAGACGTGGAAGCCGGCTGCGCGAAATAGCGGCGATCGTACGGCGCAACTCGAGCACCGGTAGCCCGACGCCTCACTGATTTATAATAAACCAAGATGCTCGGCTCGTGCTTGTTACTGCCGTGTATCTGCATGCGTGCGAGGGAAAGTTGCTTTTAGACTGTTGGCATATGCGACTCCTGACTACCTTGCTCTTAACAACTTTGTGGCGATTTTTCTTCTCACTTACGTAAGAATTATTTTTATATCCTAAATGATTTTTTAATTACCATCTGTCATTTCTTTCTTAGATAATCATTGAAAACAACCGTTTGCCTGGAAAAATAATTCTACGTGAAATTTTACAATCGCAGATCATTTGCAAAATGTGCGTATAAAATTTGTTGTAATTGTTCATAATGCACCGCACCGCCTTGATGATGCACGCGCCTATACACAATCAGTAACTTTTAAGGTTCTATAGCACACGCTAGCTAATACTTTATGGAAATGAGTTGATTTCGGAGCTACTTTTTATTTATAACAAATTATCATCGTGATTTTATTTTCAACATTACTTTCAGGAATCAATACTGGTGTGACAACAATTAAAAGAGAATCGAAACGAGAATTAAATTGTGGCTATAAAAGATGGTGCAAGATTCGTATAATTTCCGTAAAATCAGAAATCCTACAATACTATATAATATTTAAAAAGTAAAAACTAATAAACTTTGAAAGCATATCGCGTGTAATAACTAGTTGACTAATATGTCAATTAAAATGATATAAAGGCGAGAAATGCCGTAAAAACGTAGTCTCGTAAATTAAATGATTCTGAGACGGTAATATTCTCTTGGTCGGTCATCTGCTGGGCAAACTCGTTGATAAGCTGGCGCAAAAAGGGCGTGTTAATACCGTGACGGATAAAATCGCACGGCAATTGAGTCTAAAAAAAAGAAGCGGAATCAAGTGATTTACGACTCGCTATATCCTACAGACCCACTGACACGAGTTTTTTTTCAGTGCACCGAAGCGCGAAGCGTCGCTTAATAGGATCGACAAGTTGAATAAGTTATACAAGTAACGCGTATTAAAATGATAAAACGAGTTGATAGCGCTTTAGGCATACCTTTTGCTTATATTAAACTTTTTATTATTTATTGTGTGCGAAAATTCCGCTCGTTTTTCACCTCTTAATTTTACTTCTTTCTTTATCGCTTTACAAGAATTATCACTTAACTACTTGCGTAACCAGTTATTTAATGAATATCATTAGCAAACGCGACATAAGTATCGTAATATAAAATGTCGCGGTCAAAAATACGCCCCGATACACAGTATCGGAAAAACTGCTAAATTGCTTCCTACCGTATAATAAGCGGAATTAAAATTCCTTAGCTGATTAACTTCTGCGTCGCGACTCATCGATAACGCGTCGGCGCTCAAACAGTCCACATCTGCGCTCTCGAGGAAAGTCCATCGCGGTGAAAGCCGCACTTCCTGACGTCACTTCCTGGTCGGCCGCGACGAAATCGCACGGGGGAAGGGGCGCGCGCTTGGGGCTCTTCTTTTTTCGTCTCTTTATCGCTGCGCGCGAGCCTTTGATCGCGATTACGGCCGTCGACTTGGCTTTCGCGCCTCGTTACAGCTCGCCTACCCCCCCACTCTTCGATCGACCGATCGAACACGCGAGCCAACATCTGTCGCGCAGCGTGGCCTTCGTCCAGGATCCTCTTTCGCCGCTTCTTTATCGGCCCACCTCCGGCCGCCCGGCTTTTTTTGGCCGCTTTGTGCCTATCCGCTGGGCGTCTTCTTTCGCACAAGCTGCACAAAAAGAGGCGACCGCGTGAGAACTTCGCGCAAGATTTACTTATACTTTTCTCCGAATATTTGTTTACATGCTCGGTAAATTTTTTTGCTGGTCAAAATTTGCCTCGTCACTTTGTTTCATGTTCAGGGAAGACGTTGATGTGTTTATATTTTAATAAAGATTGGGATGACTTTTCTCAGACGAAGAGACCAAGGATGTGTGATTAGAACCTTTTGCACATACATTCTTAATACCTTTTACGACATGTATTACGGATACTCATTTCTGTCACTTTAATTCCCACTAATGATCGATGTGTAAGCAAAAAAGAATTTCAGACGTGCAATTAATTTTTTAATAATCTCTTTGTAGAAGTCAGCTATAATAAGAAAATACTGATCGCTTAAGCCACTTTTTCCATATTTTTACTTAATTATTCAGCCGTTAGAGTCGCGACACGTCGTATACATTAATAAAAAATAATCTAAAACCTTAAAGTATTAAATTACAATTTCTTGGTAAATTTTGCTGTAAACTAAGAGAGTTAGTGAATAAATGTTCAAATTAAAGTATAGTAATTAAGGATGAAAAAAAAGTAAATGTACGAACTAAAAATTTGAGTCAAACTGTAGAAATTAAGTTGAGTGTCTTGAATGTTAATTCAAAGTAGAAACTATATTTATTAAGGACTTTTGAATATTGCTTGGTATCCTCCTTTGCGACATCCCGAGGTGTCTTCAGTTAAACGATCCCTCGGCGATCGTTATCCGCGCGTGCATCATCCGGGGCGATGATCCGTACAGTTAACCTTGGAGACCGTCTGAGCAGGACATCCTTCGTCTTCGTTCCAACTCATCTGGACAATGGGTTCGACGTCGTTGTGGATCCTCATTAACGCGTACTTTATAACGTATATAATTGCGCTCACTGTCCTTCTTTTAGGACAGCTTTGTTTATCTTACTTCCTAATTTCGCGAAATCACTTGCTAGTCAGCGACTTTTATAATTCCTTAAATTACGCCGTTCTATGTTTGCTTGGGATAAATTCATCGATAAGTATTAATGTTGGACCGTTTAATTATTCGTATCTAAAAGAGAAATGTTTTAGTATAATTTTAAAACAAGTTAACAAAAAATTAAGTAAATTGTACTAAATGGTATGGTATTTTGGACACAGACTAGTATTTTTTAGTAAATTAATATTAATGTCGGGCTGTGACCAGATCTAGTAAAATTTACTTAAAACTTTTTGTAAAAATTACTAAAACATTTCTCTCGGTCTATCTAATCTCTTCTGCATCAGCTCTCATTAGATCCATGTGTTGAAGATTTAATCGTTATACTAGTCGGCTGCAGAAATTGACTAAATTGTTTTGCGGTCGAATCTATAATTATTTCGTCGCTATCGCAAGATTTTATCGACTCTGTAGATTAGCTCTTACTTTCTATCATTCGTGCGTTGAAGATAAATAATTTATGAGCAACTTAGAACAACCTTCGACTAAGTATCAACTGTAACTTATTACTTGTCTCTATATAATTTATAGACTATTATCGGACTTAACAATTTTTTATACCGCCAAAGTACACGTAAAACGAATAACCAACTAATAAATACATCGTCCCATGCACATAAATAATGAATATATTTCTTAAAGTAAGGATATTGAAACGTTAGCACACGTGAAAGGGACTTGTTATATCCAGTTACTTTTATTAATTCAATTCCAAGTTTTAAATATTCGTACAAGGCGAGTCTTTCAGGATACTTTCTGCGCGCCTCCTTAATAAGCTTATTTTCATCGAGCGTCTTATCATTAAAAGGCAAGTCTCATGGCTCCAAGCAGTTATATACTCTCTTCACGAGCGTCGAAAGCCAACGGAGTCAAAAAGTTCGCGTCGTTGACAAATAGCACGATCCAGTCGCGTCTCCCTGAAAAGCCAACGTCCCAGTAAATCCGCATGATAGGTAAACGACACGAAAGAGAGCGAGTCGTGCATTACCGAGTTACTGCCCTCGAAGGAGCAGCCACGGCTCGGGGGACCGGGGGAAATCGCGCGATTCGCCTCAGACTGCCTGGCGGCTGGTCTCGGCTGCTCTCGCCGGCGAGGCCGCGGCAGAATTTCCCAGCGTGCTCGTTCAAGGAGAGAGAATTACGCGCCAAATAAGGAATCAACTGGCGCGTCGCGAAAAATCTCTTTTCCAATTAAAAACCTGCGACTCGGTGCGGTTGGATCGAGGAGTTTTATTGAATGGAACTAATTAATAACTTTCCTCTCTTCTTCACGCTCATTAATTTTTAACAATTGAGACTCGCTCCGAGCTGTTTCAATTCGCAGCGCGTATTGCAGAACTATTGTCATTGAAGAATTTCTTGAGTACGTGAGTTCAATAATGCGTACAATGCAGGTCTTTGACTCTTTCTTTTGGTCAGCAAACGCTCACTCAGTGACTCGCACGGCATAATTTTTTATGGGCTGAATGAAACGAAAATAGTATTCATTGTGCATAACATTTCAAACTTTTAAAATAAAAGTCACTACTTTATATTTGGCCCAAATTCTCATAGTATGATTAATGAAAAACGTTATACTAATCAGCTTTTTAAGTGGCACAACCCCACCAGTGCCCTAAGGCACTAAGGTGGGAGTGCTGTCGGTTGTGTACGCCATCACCGTCGCCTGCATCATCATCGCCATCATCGCGCTTGTAACGCGATAGTCGGGGACTGACGGTTGGAGACCGGGGCTATACGGGCGAAGGCCGAGTGATCCTTTGATGTGCACTTTAGTTAATGCAGCGGTTTGCGGTGGCACTTCTGTTTCAATGCGCGCGCTCGCGTGCTCGGCCTCTCCCAAGCGCGCAAGACGCCGGGAAAAGTGTACCGCGTCTGCTCGCTGCAGGCAGCCCGGAAGAAGGATGCGGAGATACCGGCAGGCCCGTAATAGATAAGCGGCTCGGTAGGAGGTGCATCATTTGAAAGCGGCCACTTATTAAGTCCGCGAGCGCAGGAGCCGCGCGCGGCAGCTTGAGAAGGGCTTCGCGTACCCGCGGGCCGCGTCGCGGCTCTAATTTTCATTTGCGCCAAGTGGAAGATGGAAAGGCTGCGAACTGGAGCGCGCGCCTCCACTCTTTCTTCGCATCTCGCGAGCTAGCTTTTTAGGCTAATTGAACGGACGCACGGGGCTCGCTCGGCTTAATTAGAGCGCAATCGCGGGGAACTAATTGATCGCGATATTGTCACCGTTGGGCACCCGATCTTCGATCTAATCAATCGCTCCCTGTACGAATTTATTAATAGATGCCGGCGCTGCTGATAAGACTTATTAAGAAAAACGACGAGGGCGGCTAAAGTCTTTACTAATTCCGCGTGAGCAACCGGTTTAATCCGATAGATACCAAGCTGCTCTAAATTGTTTGCCAGCGTAAAATCCTTTCTACGCGTTACCAGCTAATCCTTTGGCTTTCTCTTTCTCTCTCCTTCATGGCGGACATTTTTATCATTTTCCTTTTAATTCTCCTTCTCCACAATTGCTACCGAGAACTAAAGGTTACGCAATCAGCCGTGCTGGAGCCATATACTGTTAGAGTATATACTGTTCTGTGCGACAATTTGCCCGAACATTTTTTTTAACCTCTTCAATTTCTCCTTGTAAAACTTTTAAATTCCATTGGAGATCTTTACTTAAGAGGCAAATTTGCTATAAACTATTTTAAAAATTGGTAGTAGTCAAAGGGCAAGAGATAAACATTTTATTTACAATTGCTGTTTAGTATCGCTTTAATATTATTTTATTGCGCGTTAAGAATCGTACGTTCAGATAATGTAAGAATTTATCTAAAATCTCACATCAGATAGATTAATTTATATTAAACAAAAAGATATGCGTCAAGGTAAAAAAAATTTAATTTTAAACCTATTTCTTGTTGAATAAAAATAGTCCTTTAAATTATTATTATTATATAAACTTTATAGTATAACTAGTATACAAAGTAGGATCTTGGATCAAATAAATTACAATATACAAAGAAATGGTAATAATATCTCAGTTTTTTTATTACCATTTCTGTGATATTTTTTCCATTTAAATGATTTTGCTTTCACCGTTTATCAACGACTTTATAAAAAATTATTTTTGAGATCCGAAGACAAAATAAGCTTCTTCCGCGTACAACGAAAGTTACGTTCACATGTTATCTTTTTAGAATATATATTACGAATTGTTTCACCGTGATAAATTATAAATGAAATTTAATATATAACACCATATTTATATAATTTCGATGTCTAAATACAAGATTCTAATTTCGAACCACTGCCACGGTTTATCACAAATAATATAATAAAATCAGAGGTAAAAGACGAGCTAAAACGGAAACGAGACAATAAGAATAGAGTATGAAAGCACTTGGCAAGAAATTGATAGGAAGATAAAAGAACGGTATGGAGGTCAACAGGATGAATGGAGAGGTTGAATGTCGCCAATAGCCATTTAGAATGAAATCGAAGTAAAATGAAATTTAAAGTAAACAATCAATTTGGGTTAATCAGAAAAATTGCAGTCAGCTAGGTTCGAAAGGAGCAGGAAATAAAATTCATTCATCTGGAAACGTCTGCAAAAGCAAAGGCTAAATTTCGTAATTTACTTAGGTTAAACTTCAATCGGCCTAGTAACAACTTGAAACTGTGGAAGGCATTCGGGAGACTCTTGAATTTTCATGTTAATTTTTACCAATAGACCTAGATTTGCTTTGGGCTTAGAATAAAAAATGTATTTTCATTTCTCACACATGAATCGCTAGGCAACTCCTATCGTGAAATGTAAGCTTCAAGTGGAGCATCCAGAGATCCCGATGAAAAATAAGAGAGAGAGAAAAAAGAATTGTGAGAATATGAGAGTGTAGGAGAAAATAAAACAGCGGTAAAAAGCAGCGATGGAGGACGAGTGGGGGCGATCGAACGAGAATGAGAACGCGAGGGAAAAAGCGAAAAAGAGAAATAAGAGCGTCACGAGAAGTTAAGAGACTTAAAGAATCGGATCGTCGTGGCCGCTCGTCCCGAGCGAAGCTCGTGTATGTACTACTGATGGAAAGCGACTAAGCGAGTCAGTTATACTCGCGCTCGCGCGAGAGTACAGCCAGCGGGCACTGGACAAAGAAGACGCTTCTATCTTGCTTCTCCTCTCGGAACGGATCAAGCCGTACGAGTACCGGTATCCGACGTAGTCCGACGTCCCTTAAACGGCAGCTCTCCTCTCTCTCCCTCTGCCGTTCTTTGCGACTACTCGGGGCTAAGCCACTTACCCGTGGGTATATAGGCCCGCGCACGAGCGTACGTAGGAGAACAGCGGCCCAAGGTCCGGCCGAGTAGCTGCGTAAGGCTCGACCGGTCGAGACTACTTGTACATCCTAGCGGATACTATCCTTTATCTCGAGCCTCCTTTTCTCTTTTCCCTCCACTTTTTTTACCGTCCTTTCGCGATTTTCTTCTTGCCTACCCCACCCACTGGGGGGATATTGCGCGCTTTCTTTCGCTTCCTGCGATATCGAGGATCTGCGCGAGCTCTTCTTACCAGCGAGGAAACTCCACGGGATACCTTACTTCGACGCGCGGCATCCGAGTAAAATAGAACGGATTTTCCAATTCGATGACAAATTTTTATTTTCGCTCGGTATTTATTTTGTAAATTCGCCCGCGTTACTTTCCAGACTGTTGAACTGTTTGCATTGAAAATTTGTCCATCATTTAAATAACTTTTATTTGGCAACGTGCTGTAAATGTTTAATTTGCTGCTATATTTATGAGCAGAAAAATTCTGAAAAGAATATATATTTATTTAAAAAAATACTTTTTGCACAAATGCAGTAAGAACTAATTACTCAAATTTCGTTAAAAAGGTGAAATTTTAATTTTTATTTGTCGCGATCTATATAGCAATATTTAAGGGAAAAGAGTGACTCCGAAAGGGGCCGACTTGTTTATACAAAGAAAATCATAAGCGCATTTGGCTGTGATTTTCCCTTCAAAGGTCCCGATGATTCCCGCGCAGGAGCAATAAACCTCTCCCCGTCTCGACTCGTTTCACCCCTCGCCACAAAGCGTCCCCTGATCTCATCGACGGCACAATAGCAGCCGCGAGAACCTTGTCCCTCGCGGGAGCCCGCGGGAGCGGACTCGCACGGCAGGTCCGCGAGAAGAAAAAGGCGTCGCGTCTCGCAGCTGCCTGGCAGCGGCGTATCGACAAAACGAAACGCGCGGCGCGCGCCAGCGGATGTGTGTATACGTGGGCCTACCTATCGATCTCGCGCGACACGGCCGCGCGGCTTCCTCTGCCTGTGCATACGATGCATAAGCGCGCAGGGATCATTTCCGAGTATGAGTTCGCTCCGTGGACGACTGCGACTCTTTGACCCCTTTCCTATTCAGTTTCGCCCCGGCGACCTGATGAAACTTTCAAGTCGAGCTTGTGCACCTTTGACGGCGGAACTTTCGCATTAACTGGCCCTCTTATGAATCAGCTCGATCGGCTAATTTCGTTTATGCTAAATTTTCGTTGCGATACAACGATAGTATAAGTTTCAAATGAATGAGTTGAAATGAATTTAAAAATCGCTCGTGCAGCTGGAATAATCGAAACGCGTCGGCCTAAGCTAATTGAAATTAGATCGAGGAACATAAATGAAGTAACAATGAACGCGTTGAAAGAGAAGCAGTGATCGAGGGAGGAGCGAGAACATGCCGCTCGGAACCGGCGAATTAAGTGGCCGGCGCACCGATCGAACCGCATTCCGCGGCTCGCCGGTACGGCGGTACGGCGGCGGCGGTAGTGCAAGCGTTGCCGCCAGGAGTTGGAGTCGCGCGTCGTTTACCGGCTTGCACCTGCTGCGTCGGAAAAATCCCTTTCCCACGGGACCGGCGAAGGAGAGCGGGTCTAGCGCCAATTTTCGATGCGGATTGGCGCCACGATGACTGATTCCTACGCTCAACAGTCGCCCAAAGGCTTTGTAATTATACGAACGTTAGGAAATAGTGCTTGTACTATCCTTCGACGATTAGTAGAAAAGTGAAAGCATCAGAGTTCGTAATTAATATAAAATTATTTTTAACAATTTCAGACATACCACGGCTCTTTCGGCTATTATTAAACCTTCTTAACGTTGGACAATTTATTTTCAACAGTGTTCACGTTGCTTTACAAGATTGGCATTGCTATTATTGTAAATTAGTCAAATCCCTTGGGAAAATAATCGATATTGTTCCACGTGCATTCAAGTTAATAATAATGGGTGCAAAATTATTTAAACTCATGAGCCTGGAATATTTTTGCTTGCTTACCTGAGAGAAAAATTTGTTAAAATAGAGCCACTTTACAGCAATTACAATAATTAAAATGGTTTAGCAACTGGAAAAATTTTGAGCACTTATATTAAATTATATAAAAAGGTTCGTACTTTCACTAAATTGTTTATTCTCTTATAAAGAATTAAATGACTACAAAAATCGAATAATTTGAAATAATTGTATATACTTATCCCTCGCGGACAAAGTAAAATTGAATGGACTTTAGGTGGTTTAGGAGGTTGCCCATAATGATGTTTAATTGCGCGCAGCTTGAAAGAAAATTGCAGTCAATCATCGAGCGAAGATGAGAAATCCGGAGTGCGCGAATGACATCCTGCATGCAGACTACCGCTTCTCACGAGTTTCGTGGCGAGTCAGCGGCGTGCACGCGAGCAGACGCTATATACTGGCAGGTATATAAATAGGAAACAATTTCGCGCCTCCGAGGCGAACTTTTATCGGTGCTGCCACGGCCATTTGCATTCCACGTTCCACGCGTTTTCAGGCCTCCGGGGAATCGGCCGACGAAACCCATTCGCGGAAAAATCATCGCGCGTTACGAAAACTAGTTTCGACAAAAGGACGAACGAGCGCGAACATCTTTAAGCTGTTAGCTTCTCTCGAGTCTCGCGTTGCCCGAGCAGAAAATGAATGCGCAAAAACGCACTACTCCACTAATTATTAACAACGTCTGAGAATGAACTCGCGTTATTCCAATTTGCGAGCGGAGAAGAAAAAGAAGCGAGTGGCTTCGTGGAAAAAATTAGATATTCGTCAGTGTCGGAAACGGGTTTCTTTCAACGACTGGATATGTCAATTCCCCTCGAAAGGGAAGATTTTTACATCAACTATATCGTGGAAAGTTACAAAAATCTCTTTTTTATGTATTTACTTAGCGTTTGTAAGTAGAGTAGATAAGAGCCATTTAGCTCTAGGGAATATAAATTTCTATTTTTAAAATGCCATTTCCGTCACTTATAATGTTATTTATATTACATGTACATTTAGATATCATTTGAATTTCTTATTTAAAGAAAAAGAAAAAGTAAACGGCTTCCAACTTGATTATACCGTTACATCGCTATATATAAGAAGAAAACCGTCAGTGATACGATACAATTTAATTTCCTCAATTGCCAATAAAATGCCTTCCCTCTTTTAAAATGCAATATAAGTCTCGAATGTGTCACCGAGCCAGCGTCAGCAAGTTAAAAAGATGTTCACTTTGCATGCAGAATTTAAAAGTAATATTAACAAGATGCTAAATGCAACCGGGCAAATGGACGGACGCACTTGACAATGGAGAGACGCGCTGAACAGTCCGCCGCCGGCCGCGACACAATATCGGTCAATCATCGCGTCCCCGAGAGCAAACAGCCGGCCAAACTCGGAATCGAATGCCGCCGCGAGCACTTCCGCTCGATTGTCTTCGGCAAATACACACGCAGGCGTTCGCGGTACTTTCCTCCCGGCTCCCCCTCGTCGCGCGCGCGTTCAATTACCCGAAATTCCGAGATCCGCCGCATCAATCAATCCCTACGCCACTTAGTTTTCGCGATAATGATGGCATTCGCGGAATCGCGGCGCATTCGAAAAGAGGAGCGCGTAGCTGGTAACGAGGGATGCCCAGTGGCCAGGGCGTCGAGAGGCGCGCCCGTTTGTTTTGAGGGCCAGGGCCAGCGGACGCACACCCTCGAGACCTCCTCCGCTGTCGAGCCGCGGATTTCGTAAAATTAAATGGTTAGCAGGGAAATTTGGCACGCGCGCACACTCGAGCTAAATCGAGTGTACGTTCGATTCGCAAATAGCGAAAATAGCGGATTAATGAGGACCAGCGTGACTTCGGACCTTTAAAACACTCATGCTCTTTCGATAACGTGCCCTCGTACGAATCGAGTATAAAAACAGGACAATTGCTGCATCCATGTTAAGGTAATGCCGTGATTCACAGCAAGCACAATCACGAACCTTCAATGAATCTCTAGAGCAAACCGCCAAGGACTTGAATGTCTCTAAATTACTGACTTAGCATCTATTGTACTGAAGTGTAAATGATCCTCCAATGAAGATAATGTGGATCATTCCAATTGAACCACAATTTAGAATAAATTTCCTACGTACTCTCATATACTTATAGAGAAAAAGAATTTCATGTGATTTTGCGAAAAAAATTACATTTCCTCTCGTCATAGACATTTCCATATATTTTCGAAAAAATCTTATAACATCTACCAAATAAAATATTAAACAAAAGATAAAAGTTATTGTTTAGTAATAAACGTTAGATTTTAAAAGTTTGCAAGCTGGTCGGGTAGAATACCATTCATCCCTGTTTTTAAGTTTTTTAAAAATACACGAAAATCATGTTTGTGTTACAAACAAGTTTATTCTGAAAAAAAAAAAAAAATTAAAAGGATCGATGCTTGCAGCTCTAATAATTTTGAGTGTTATCAAAAGAGTACAAGTGTAACGACCTGCTAAATGATATATGAGTGTAAAAGGGGTGCTTTACGTAATGAACTGCTCCACGGAATCACTCAGCACAAACCTTATAAGCACTTAACCCAGATACAAATGCACATGTTCTTACGAGATTCTAGACATTTAACTTAAGAGCCTTTATTCATATAAGAAGATTTAGGAAAAAATTTGTGAAAATGTGCTAATTTTTTAAATGTTGGCATGCATAATTTTTTAATTTATTATATCGATTGTAATAAATGTATTGAAATGAAGTTTGTTATTATTCATATCAGGATTTAAGAACTCGAGGAAAGCTTATCCCCATCGTAAATGAATAAGTTAAAATTAGGTGAAAAATGATGGATTATGAACACGAAAATGAGAAAATTCCCAGGCTCGTAAATCAAGATATTATAAGTATGGCAATAAAGCGGGAAAATATTTGTACAGCTGCATCATCGAACGTGCGTCGAAAAAGCGATCCAATCGAGCCAGACTTTCTCTCTCCGAGTGCAAGCTGTTTACTACGAAAACATGCGCCCAAAATATCAGGAAAAAGCCCCAATAAATTGTACAAAAGTTAAGCGGGTACTCTCGGCAAGAAGTGACATTGAACAGCGGAAACTCCCGTGTCCCCGCGCGTCAACCCTGATGACAGAGGATCCTGTCCACGCGCAAGCCTCGATCTAACAATAAACGCGCGCTTCCGATCGGGGGAAACGAGCGCGCAATTAACGGACGTAGGTGCAAGTGGGAATCGATAAACCAAGAGAGCGGCCTGATAAACGCTCGATCGATGTCGGTCGTCTCGCGACAATGCATGCACGAGGGGCTTTCGCCGCGGCGGGACAACACGCGTTTGCTTCGCGAGCCTCTTATATACGTGACTGGGATTTCAGATCGCGCCCGGGCGATATATACCTTACTTCACCCCCGACGAAGGACGCGCGCCTAAAATAACGGAGTCTTTCTCCCTTTCTCCCTCTTTCTCCCTCTTTCTCTCTCTGCTTCGGCGATTTATCGGCTCGTTCATTTTTCACGGGGGACCAAATTCACCGGGGCTTCTTTCAATGGAATTGTCTCGTTCGCTCTTTATGGAAGGATGTGCTCGATGCCTTTTGGGAATAAGTGCGACCGTCGAGCCTCTCCCAGTACCGAAATAATGTATGACTCGTGATAAACGTGTGGTGCGTTGTTTGGTGTTGTCCTTACGCGGAAGCATAAATACAGATTTTGCAAGAGAGTTTACTTGACTTTACTTATAGCTACAGTTATTTATTATTTAGAGATGGTTATTTACATTATCTTGGAGAAAAAAGCAATTGCCGTACAGACATTACACTGCAGTTTAATGGAAGCTTATGCGGAAAATAATAAAAGTTAACATGCTACATTTTAGCAGTTCTAGCTTTTCATTATACAAATTACGATGACTTGCTTTTATAATGGTGTAATATTAATATTTTTTATATCGTTTCTACCGATCACTATCCAGCACTATATGAAATTACTATTTATAAATATACGAACATCACTTAATTATTTGTAGAAAAGAATAGAAATGAATACATAGAAAAGAAAAATTTCAATAAAATGTTCACAGTTGGAGGAGTTTTCCTTCCTTAACCCCAAAAGATCCTGGATCATCCAAAGATCATTTCGGAGTCACGGGTAATACTGCCTAAGTGCGCGTTGCTGGGTGCGCAGTTGTCGTTGGCAGTGCAGGCGTGAAAAGAAAAGCAAAAGGCGCGAATCGCAGGAACCATAAACACGTACTCCCGGGCAAGATTTACAGCCCTCGCAGGTACACAAGGGGGCATAAAGAGGAGCGGCGCATGCGGGAATAGGCGCGCGCGCGCGCGAGTGGACTTTTGAGTCTCGGGACGCTTGATTTAGGTTCGGCCGCGGCGCCGCTTCGACCAATACGGGCGCGCCATACACGCCGAGGACTTTTTAATTTTTATACTTACGCAGTCGTCTACGCCTTGTACTTTAGCCGCTAATTCCTTCTCTTCGTGCGCTTAAGGACTGCCCCTCTCTTCCCTACTGAGTCTGTGTCCGCTGCATTTTTCACGCACGAGGTTTAACTTATTTTTGGCTTTTAATCTCATTTGAGAATTAAATTTGTTGTAAAATATTCATATTCATAAAAAAATACGGATGAAAAAAATTAAACATAAGCAACACTTTGAGACCAGGTTAGTATTACTTTAGCTGTTTACTTGAAGATCGTAGAAAAATGAACGTCGCTACCTGTTATATTAAAACGACTGCTCCTCCCTCTGTCTAGATTACTCGCGAAAGTAAAATGCCTAAAACGCCGCATTAGATAGACTTCCCGGCCATTAATTCGTACGAATCGCCCGTCAGCGTTTACAAGACGCAATTGCAAATGTCGCGGCGGCTGTTATACATCAGGCAAAGTAGGAAGAGCCGCCTCCCCCGGTCGTCTCGGCGCTCGACATACCTAAGCTATCCTGACGGATCGCGGGCCCCCGCGCGCCTCGACAAATGTATGCGCGTTCGCTAAACTATGCGCCGTGGCTCTTTATGCACTCCCCCTGCTCCCTCAATTCCGTCCTTTATCCTAAACTTTTCGACTTGTCGGCCTTTGTGCCTTGTTACTCTCCAAAAGTCACGGTAAATTTTTAGACGAGATCTCCTTTCACGCTAACTGCTCCAACTATTTTGCCAAAAATTAAACCTTCATTTTGCGTCTGTTTAAAGAGCGGAATAATGTTTCAAAAGTCTAATGTAAATCTTGACTGGAAAATGTTGACTTTAAGCTTTCGGAACGAGTAAAAGACTACTTCGTGTAGTCTATTTTTGGCGCAAACTCATTTTTCTACATAATTAATGGAACGGGAACCTAAAGAAGAGAGTCGCTGCGTAATGCATCTCAGAACTGGAGAGAACCCGTCAAGAAAGTAATAAAGGTAAGCAAATCATATAGAACAAGCGGGTTTTCGCTTTTTCTATTAATTTTGTGGATTCCGCAACGATACGCTAAATGGAATAGATTAATATTTAGTTTAGAATTAACAGTACAAGAAGGAATACTTTTAAATTGGCTGCGATTTTGTAAATATGAAAAAGTATGAAAAAATATTAGTGGAAGGTGTTACTGCGCATGTGTAAACAAATAATATATAAATAAATAATATATTCCGTGTTTCAATTTTACTGGCACATTATGTGCAATGCAATTTAACTGCAATTCTAAGATTAAAGCAAATGCCAATTTCTCTTATACTGCGTACTTTCAGAGACGTCAATATCGTCAAAAATTTATAGGAATCGGAAACCAATAAAAGCATCGCATGATTCTACAACTTCCTCGACTTGAGAAATTTAATTCACGAAACATTAATTTTAACTTCAGAGAACGATATCGATTAATCCGTTTCCGCGAGTTCTTCAAATTAGACAAGTAAATGACGGAGTACCTATTGTACATTGATAATTTTTTTTAATGATATACGACAATGCTGGTATTCAAATGAAACAATCATGATGAAATCAAGTGAGAATTACCGAAAGCTACTATTAATAAGTTAATTTAGTTTACTGCCGTAGTAACCAGACACTTAATAAATTTCCGGTCTGAAAATGACATTTATCGCACCGCAAAATAATTAAGCGCATTAATATTTATTTTTATATCTCGGACAACGAACCAAATTCAAGTGGAAAATAATCCGCTAATGATAAACCAGCGGGGTTAAAAAGCAAAGGGAAGATTCATTGCACTCCGAAGCGATCGCTCGAAAATAAATAATATATTAACTTGACGTACTCGCATCAATCTTCGTTAACGCCGCGCCGTGTTTCGGCGCTTCTTTTCCCCATTAGTTAGCACCCCCACCACTCTCCTCATCCCTGCACCCTCACCCCTTCCGGGCGCTTTCGCAGCTGCAGCTTGCTCTAGCGCAGTATCGAAGTTAGGTCAACCCCCTCTGGATCCGCCGACGAGTAATTATCGCCTCTCGCGCCCTATAAATACGCGAATTCAAATATCAATTGGGCTTAATTTTAGATCGCTACAGCGGGCTCGATGCACTGATGCGATCCTCTAGCCGCTTCTCTGCTTTAATTGGTGAACTCCAAGCTTTTAATGAAATTAATACGGAAAAAAAGCATAAATATAAAATGACAAACCTTTGACATTTTCCTTTAAATGTAATTATTTCAAGGAACTTTGTTAAACTAGTACATTTTATTTCTCGCTGTATATTCAGTATAAGTTGGCAGTAACTTCAAGTTCTAATAAATTCATACAGCTTGCTTGGCGAAGTGAGAAAGTGAATACAAAATTCAAATTTAAAAGTAATTCTGATAGTAAGTTCGCTTGGAATTTATAAGCAAATTGATGCAAATTTTCGGATTCTGAGTTTCCAAAGGTGTACATCATTTCATACGCCTTGAAATAATGTTATTATTCAGATAAAAAAGCTGATAATAAATTATTACGTAAATTGAAATCAGTATTACTTATTAAATTAAAAGTACACAACAAATATGTAAATATAACTTACAAGATTTCTAATTTAACGTAAATATTTTGAGCCCATATTTAACTGGCACGCAAGTTTAGACATAATTTTAATTGCATTACATAAAACTTTGTTTACTATTCGATAATGTACTGTCTAAATGTAATTGAACAAGTAAGATCAGCATAACATTAAAACAGAATTGCTGTAAAGTTCATGTGAATCGTGCGACTGCTTAAGCTAGCGATCCTGAATCCGGTCGTTGATTCTTGCAAATGACCGCGAAAAATGCGAGTGCCCGGCGCGGGGCTGGCGCCAACGCGAGTGGACGAACCAGGCTAAAAAGCCGGAAGATGAGCTTCGTCGGATATGTGGCAGCCTGTGCCGCACCGTTGCATAATCGCCCTCCCCCTCGCTCCTGCGGGCAGGCGCGTCCGTTTTCAAGAGGACCGCCCGCAGCCCGCCGGCGCCTACGACTCGCTATCCCGAGAGAGGAACGCGGGAAGATGATGAGCGGTAAAGCAAGATAGTCGGCTGATAACGATGATTCGGCGAATCAATCCTCCGCCGGGCGATCCTTTCTCGGGCGATGCTCGAGGCCCATTGTACCGGCCCAGCTCGAGTGTGCCTCGCGAGAGACGCCGGTCATTTTAAAATCTCCGCGGCGTCTGTGTGTCAATGCGAGCGGCGTATGCGTCGCGACATAACGACGGCAAAGGAGGAAACGGCTTGTCGCCGGGAATACGTGAAAAAAATGATAAGCGCCCGATCGAACAATGACGGCTTTACATCAATGGAATTACGCAGCGTGCTAAAGTTGCGACTGCGCATCCACTAAGATTTTAAATGATTTTTTATCAAAACCGCCGGCCGTTTTTTCCACTTTAAGCTCAAGAGGATACTCGTATCGTATTTACTGCGCTAAAGAGTAGCTTTCATTTTAATTGAAAATTAAAACAAGAAGATTTTTTAATTCTATTCAAATATGAGGTATTTACAATTTTTTCTGTTTAAGAAGTTAGTATCAAAAGCAGAGTTAAGCTCCTGAATTTCTTTGACTTTTTGTTTTCAATTCTAATTGCTTTAATGTGTCTACTGTCTATATCCACAAAAAACAGAAAACACATTCAAGTATAATAAAAACTGATTTGAGAAGAAAAATTAATGTGGAATTTTGAATGATCGTTACCCGCATCGATACTACATACAAAGCTCGACTATCTTATACAATTTTTGTAGATTTCGTTTTAGGTTTTGCGCAGTACGTCTCGTGTGATCATTAAGTGGCCTGGTCATTGAAAACAGTTAACCACTTTATGGGAAGTAAATATTGAATTTTCGCTGTTTTAAGCCAGTGGAATTTGAAACAGTCATTCATTGTTAAATTCAACTGTTCAAAATATTTATATAAGAAATTTCCGTGATCGCAATAGCTATTTTGCGACTTACATCCCCATTGTTATATTAATATTCTTTGGATGCAGAATGAGAATATTCGAAATCCTTCAAAATTCTAATGAAAAATAAAGTTAATTTTGTTACTCGGCGAATTCGAAATAGATCTTCATTGGCACTTTTTAAAAATTGCATACAAAGGTTTACCGGTAATATGAGAGTAAATCGTGCGTTTGTAAGCAGGTATATTTAGTTTTTTATCGGTTCAACACATTTACTCCACCAACACAAAAGATAAAACTGCTTAAAAGCAAAAAACGAGAATACCTTCAAAACAGGTTGGTTTTCAATAAAGCATGAGATTTTGTTGAATTAAGATTCGAACTCTTTCAAGGTACTGCTGCGGGCGCACTTAAGTTATACTGCAATTAAAGTGAAGATTTATTTAAACTGCGTATTTTCCTGTAAATACAAACTGTATAACAATTATGTCAGTATGCAAATTGGAGAGCAATTTCGCTGACTGCAAAATTTATGAGAGGAGCAAAGTAAAATCAAAATGGTTCCCTATAATTTCTTTCATATTTGCCAAAATACTTATTTTCATTATTGAACTTATACGCGTAAATTTTAATCAATTCATGTGAAAAACGTGTACAGCTGGTTAATTTATTATGAATTAAAAAGATATTATCTAAAAACCTTCTAAAAATTTCTTTCTTATTTATCGTAAAATCAAACAGCTTACACATTATGCAATGAACGAAAAGTATAATCAAAACAATAGTAAATAAGTCAAATATGCAACAGTGCCAGCACTGCCATATCGCAGACAAGAGATAAAGATAAATGAGCGTCTCCCCAAAGCAGCAATTCTGAAGAAACTGGAGAAAGTAAAATCACGCGAGTGGGAAAAAAGTCACGGCCCGTCAAAGGACAATCTTTCTTGAGCAGCGGAAGAAAAATAACAGTGTGTACGCGGAAGCTCGGGTGCGTGCGGGGCGAAAATAAACTGCAGAGATAAAATCATCCGACTCTTCGAAAAGATGCGGACGCGCAATAATTTATTGTTCGAAGGAGCCGAGTGTAGTACTCGGCCATTAATTCATCGGCGGGCGGGCGGACGCTGAAAATCGCCGACCTTCGGTTATCGCCCGTCACACGAGCTCTCGTCCCTCCTCCGCTCCTTCTCCCTGGCGCGACGCTTCTTCGCTTCCCTCTCGCCACGACTCCGTGAGTTCGCCGGTTTCCACGTCGGCGGCCGCCTCGCAGCAAGGCGCGATCACCTTGCTCAGATCTTTCTCGCGAACCTCCTTTTTTCTTACGGCCCCTGTACCAAGCATCCGTTGCGCGCAACAAGCTTCTTGGATTTCCCGATGACACCTTTATTTGTTAGCGGTTGAACGCCGGCGGTATACACAATCGACCGGTCGCGACCTTGCTCTTTGATCGAGACCCCTCGGCGTGCGCTTGATTTTCGCGAGATAACGAGCGAGAAAATTTCAAGTGAATTCCTTGCGCATTAAAACATTCAAAGGATATTTCTTTAGAAATTAAGTTTACGTGCCATTTATATGACTCGGTTAAAAGCACAGAAAAAAGGAGTGCAAATTGCCATTGCGCTTAGCATTTCTCCGGAATAAATAAATGCCGTGCGTTGGACTTACCTTCGATCTCCAACGAGATATTTCGTCGAAAAGTCCCCAGTAAGTGCAGCGGCAGGTTCCGTGAAGAAACTGGCTAGATGAAAAAAGCGCGCACTCTACTGCTAGCTCACGTCGCGATGGAAAACACGTGGAGCTCGCTTCGCGAGGCTAACGTGTACGCGCGACGATGCTGGTACGCCGACGCTCGCGACGGTACTGCCGAGCTGAATGGCCGAATGTGCCGTTTTCGTAGCGGCTCTCGGCGCGCGCGACCGTCGCCGCCGCGCCACTCTCGAATCCCTCCCTCGAGCGCGCGCCGGCACACCTCGTCGTGCCTCTCTCTCTCTCGCTCTCTCTCCCTCTCTCGCTCCTCGGCACCTATACAGCTACGGGGAAAAGAGACAACACGATTTTCGTATCTGCAGCAGCCGGCGAAGAGGATGATGCCCCCCGCCTCTCTCCTGTCCACAGACGTGCTCACATGTGTGCACATGCATTGTGCATCGCAGAGGTGCGCTATATCTAAGGGAAGAGTCTGCGGGGATGTGTATGACCTTTTTTACCGGACCCAACTTACTGTACGCTTCCACTTTAGCCAGTCAAGCGATACCGCACTGAACTCGGAGATGCACTGCCATCGCGATGCTGACAAAGTTTAGGGACCAAACAAAAGTACGGCGCGCGAACACCTTATTGTTTAGTGAATTTATTACGCAAAATGTTAAATAATAATAAGTCATAATCTGCTAAGGGAATTGAGTTTTAAACAGCCAGGATTTTAGACTAAAGATTTTGCCGGAAAGAAGAAGAAAGTGCTAAAATTGCATTAATTGTAACAAAGGGTGATTTACCTAGTCAATAAAGAGGAAGGGAAAAGAAGAAAAGAGAGGAATATCAGACAGCTCAGCTTAGCTTATTAGAAGTTACGAGCAGACGAAGCGAGTTTATTTATAAGTTTTCAGAGGCGGCACAGGTTATTATTAAACGTCAAAAGTTAAGAGCGGCGCTCGCTCGGAATCATTAGCGCGAGGTGTACGCGGCTGCGCGCATTGCTAAGTCGTTTCTCCGATTTTATTCGCGGCAATCGCGGCGCCGGCAACGGGCGACCAACCGCGCGCCTTACCGGCAGCTGCAACTTGCCCGGATTATTCGGCTCATGTAGTTCGCCGTCCCTTCCTTCCTCCCTCTCCCCTCGGTCCCCTCGCCTATCGGCGGCTCCGCAGTCGATGCACCTATTATAGGTGCGCGCGACGCCGGCAAAAAGTCGGTCCGCCGGGACGACGTTTACGCGCCGCCGCCGACTGAACTTTACGACGATGACGCGATCGACGTCTGTTTGTGCAAGGGTGTCGGATGAATTCGATCGCTGACCTTGCCTGATATTTTAACATTTATTTCAAGCAGTCTGCAAAAAAAAGACCGATTATTTTGTAAATTAAATTATTTTATTCATTTTCAGTCAAACAATTTATTCGATTATTTCAAGTATAAAATTTATACACGACGGTAAATGGCATATGTGCATAAGTGAATGATGTTCTATTTTAAGCTTATATATTGGAGCTCACATTATATCGCATCGAACCATCAAAACATCAGTTAAGAATCTTAATTTCCGTTCAATTTGTTTAAAAATTCAATCACAAGTCGGTCAATTGTTTTAGTAATTGTTTTAGCAAAAATAAAAATATAAATATTATTAAACTGATATAAATAATAATTAAGTTTAAAATTAAGCATAAAACTGAAGTCGTCGGGGGTAATATAACTCAGCTAAGCGCGTTAAGAGAAATAAAAATTCTCAAATCTGGCCAAATTAGATTCAGTGATCCTGCAGTCGAGTTCGACGTACCAACTGGAAAAGCACATAAGAGCAGTGCTCGAACTGCAGTACCGAAACGCAAAAAGGATCGGTCCAGCGTATTCTCTTTCTCGAGTCGTAAAAGCGAACGTTCGTTGCACGGTTGCCAAGATTTTCGCTCTCAGTTTGATCCCTTCATATTTATAGAATCCAGCGGCGTGCACGAATTTTCTTGCGGCGCGCGTGCGAGGATTGTTTATGCAGAGAAACGTCATGGAGGCGGGACATTTACAGGAGTGGATTTTAATCGAGCGCGCGACGCTCTCGACTCCGATAGCCTGCACCGAGAATATCATTTTTCCCTAGCTGTATGCGTGCCCAGCAAAAAAGTGCTCATGGATTTTCAATATACCCGCGCACATTTAAAAAGGAAATACATTAATTGGGCATGTCTTACCACAATTTTAATATTCGTTGAATGCTAAAAAATAAACGATTTATAATTATCAGAAAGAATAAAATAGAGCTCCTCTGTTTTCTGCGATATTGTTAACTGCGATAATAAATGAAGTAACGTTTTTGGTCAAACGTTTATTTTACCAGTACTTTTCGCTCATTAACGCATAATCGAATAATCGTTTTAAAGAGCAATTTTCAAAATACCTATGTCGTTCAGAAATTTATTTTTGTTAATTGCTAATTAAATTAATCATTTTAATGTTCAGTTTTTATTGCATTAATAAAATTAAATTTGTATAAGATTTTCTTTTTTGCGTTTGCATTAAGGGGTTCAGGGGAATCACACTGCGAGGCGAGGAAGGGGGCTCCCCCTCTCTCTCCGCTGCAGCTTCCTGCTCACCTGCGCACCCCCTCCCGCAGCCATCGAACTCGATGTTTTGTTTATGTTTTTTATTTTTTCGCTTGTTTCTTTATCAAATGACCGGGAAGCAATAAATAAAAAAAATTTTTTGCCTATTAAACTGCAGATTTTTTACTTCATCTTTGCATTTTTTATACTATAGATTTTTGTGTTCAAAGGTTTTGCCGTAACCTCTGAACCTCCTTAATTTATAAAAGTAAACAATACAAAAAAGTGAACTGTTATTCATATTGAATGCAATGAATTAATAAAAGAGGAATCAGAATTTACGTACAAATATAGGCTATAAATCGAATAAAAAACTTGGAAATAAACCAACAGCGAGTTTTCACAATGAAACTTGCGATTCCACGGCGTGCTTTGAAAGACTGCAGCGACAATGAAGAAGGAAGACGAGGAACGAGCAAAATAAAAGAGAAGAGAACTTAAGCTCAAGCAAGAAGAAAGAAGTGCTTATGGTAGTGTGCGAATTTTGAAGTACCAGTAGCGCATACCCTTTTGCCGGATTTCTTTGGACCCCGCGGGGTAGTGGCTTGGATACCTGGCGCGCACCTGCCCTGTGCCAAACAAAAGTTCATCGTCGCGCCTCTCGGCAATTATGTTATTACGGGAAAGGAGCCTTGCCACAGAGCGGCCGGATTAGTCCCCTCGCCAGGCTTCAATTTTCACCTCGAGAAAGGAATTAAAGCTCGGAGATTTGTCTGCTATGAAAGTTTGGAGAAAATTAAAGCGCATTTTGAGATTAGAATTGAAAGAACAATTGAGTTTAGTCGTGTAATTTTGTTAAATTGATTAAGTACACGTCTCAGTTTTGAGGAAAAAGAAAAAGAATCTAGTTAAAGAAAATTCCGGCTGATTAAAGTCGAGCGCCTAAAGAGGGTGTAAATGAGGTGGCTCGGATCAGGCGCTAATACTCGAGGCGCTAAAAAGCGGCGTTAGGGTAGGAAGGGAGCAGGGCGCGTTTTTTCGCGCGTTTTTTCGCGCTTGCGCTCGCAGCTCCCACGCGTCTCGAGTGCACGTGCGGAAACATAAAGTAGCGGACTCGAGGGTGCGCGCGATTTTCCTCGCAGCGCCAGGCGCACGCGGGCGCCTCCATGCACTCGTGACGGAGCGCGCGCTCGCGCGCTCTCCAGCCACCACGAGAGGGAGAGAAGCGGCAGCGGCTCGAGAGTCCCGCTCGGCGAACCTACGTATCTGCTGATCCCCGTCCTCGACCACTCGCCCCTTCCCACGAGCTCTTCACCGCCCACCAGTTCGCACTCTGTCGCTCGCGCAGCAAGCTTTTTCATTTCCCGATCCCATCGAGACACTGCAGGCTTTATTGAGCCCCCACGTTTATCCCCCCCCCCCTTAATTCTTTTATATCGTTAGATTGCGCAAACTTCTTCCCAAAATAAAGAAATCGTTTTAAATTGAATTAAGAATTTCATTTAAGGATATCAGTAGTACATACCCTCTAAATTTTATTCAGTGATAAGTCCGCAACTAATCCGAAAAAAGTGTATATACACTGCAAAATTAGTGACTATTCACTGTATTCACTTATTTTGCAGTGTATATACACT
>UXGC01000562.1:0-86393 GCA_900480045.1 Eurytoma adleriae | reverse complement strand
AGTAATTTATCAGTAGTTTCTAGTAGTTAGCAGTAGTTCTTACAGTAGTTTTGTCCAGTAGTTTATTTTTGTAAGGGTAGATAAATAACAATATAATTATTTTCGATTTAAGTAATAAAAATGAGTTTAAAAGAATTAAATTTCAATTCTAAGTAAAATTTATCATGAATTTTTTTAAAAATTAATTTGTAAATCTTATAAACTCATTTGGTCATTACTTTATCTCTATTAAAAAACAAATTAGAATATTATATTCGAATGTATAGTGTTAAAAAAATATTCAAATTTACATTATTTTGTATATGTAAAATTGAAACTGAATAAAGTCATTTTGTATTATTTTTATAAAATACCTTGTTTTTTGTGTTTATTATAATTGTGTAATAAAATTTGTTTTAATACTGTGTACTGTGTAATACTCGAAGAACAATATTAAATCCAATAGCTGTGGTAAAATTAAAATTTAACTTTTTATATAATGTAGTATTTAGTATCGCATAGATTTTCATTGCTGTTGACTTGGTAAACAAATGACTAGAAAAAGTTAAATTATTTTGTACTGTATATATATTTTTGTTTTCCTATTTACTTAACGGTGTAAATAATTCAGACATCTCTAATTTCACTACTCTTTGTAAAAATTCTAATTTCTTTGCAAATACATGGTAGAATATGTTTTAATTTGCTAGATACACCGGCAGTACAATGTACTATTACGCCGTGTTGAATTTTCGTAACTTATTATTTTCATGTCAGTGCAGAATACCTCGCAAGTAAAAGACGGTTTCGAGCGCAGTCTGATGAAACAAATATCAATCTCCCAATTAATAATAGCATATATCGTCACAGTCAGGTCACAGTATAAAATTTAAGTGTTTTATGCCGTTTGAAATCGTCCAAAAAATTAAGTATTTAAGAAATTGTAGTTTAAAGTCCCTTTGACATTAATAGGCTACGTCAAGCAGAGTTGTTCGCTCGGTGCAGTTGAAGCCGAGTGACGTCTCTCGGATTTTACTCTCCCACATTTTGAACGGCGCAGTTTTGCCAATTGCGCGTTAACATACAAGTGCGAAGTAAACTTTCTATAATTTTCAGCTACCATGTGACGGCTTAAAATAATTTATATTTTCGTAGATTCAACCTCCGAGGGGTTTTACGCAAGGAAAACGGGAAGTTTGGAGGAAAACGTTGCTGTATAATAGCCTTTAAATTATTTAAGCAGTCTAACAATGAGGATATTTCCCGGTAGTTAATTAAGCTGAGGTACTGATCAGCTGATTCAAGTAATTATTAGGCAGCTCACTGAGGTTTGCGGTGAATCATCAATGCAAGGGAAGATTTGCCAAATGCAGGGTGTGTTTAAAAATGGGACTCGATGAAAATAGTGTCGGCGGTGTTATTGAAAAAGAATTTTGGAGCAAGGCGAATAAAGTCCGGAGGGCGGAGCGGTGAGCAATAGTCAGTTGTAAGCAGAGGACGCAATGATGTTTACACGCAGCTCCTTAGGTACAGGCGCTGGCCGTCGGGCCCGGCTGCAACTGACAATATGGATCAGCGCCGTCCGTCGGGCGTCGAGTAGGGGGACACGTGGTGCGCTCTCGGCAGTCTCGACGCATCCGGCATCCGCGCGGCTGCCACAGAGCTGCAGCGGCTAGGAAGCGGCCGAGTCGACTGGTACCGAGTGGCTGAAGCAACGGACGACGCAACGGCGACTCGTGCCACTCGCGGCCCGTGGAGTCGTGGCTCGTGGCGCACACACGGGCGCACACACGGGCGCACACGCGGGCGCGCGCGGACGTGTGCGTGTGGCTCGCGAGAGTCGCACCGCCGCCATTCGAGTGGTTAGCGCCTGCGTACAGCTTGTTTACAACTGCGAAGCTCACCGTACACACATGACCTTTCCAAGATGGACACGAGCGGCCGTCGCCTCAGCGCCTAGCGTGCAGCGCTTCCAGCCCGAGTCGCCGATCCCGCCGTCCGCGCGACCCCCCGTGCGCGCCGCCGCGAGTGCCGCGAGTGCCGCGAGTGCCGCGAGTGCCTGAGCGAGTGCCGCGGTCGGGCCAGACAGCTGGGTGTGCAGCTGGCCCAGCGGGCGAGAGCGCGGCGCCGCGACGCAACAGCCGTCGCCGTCGGCCGCGGCCAGCCGCCAGCGCCGAGCGGGCTGCCGAGGGCTGCCGAGGGCGCGGGCCAGCGGAGCCGGGCCGCCGCGCGGGATGCGCCCGGAGCAGCCGCGGCGCAGCCCCCAGCTGGCAGGGCGCGCGCGCGCTGCCTAGGGCGCGGCGAGCCCACGCGCGGCCCTGCGCGGCCCGAGGCGCGAGCCCCTACGCGCGACACGTGCTCGGCCGAGGCGCCGAGGGCACCTGCCATGCTGCCGGGGCCGGGGAGCCCCCGGAGCCCCCGCACCCTGCGCCAGCAGGCCCGCGTCTGAGCCAGCCCCGCGAGCGCACCCGAGGCCCCAGTGGCCGGCCAGCATGTCCGGAGCGGCCCAGTCGCCGGGGGCCGTCGTCATGGCGGCCCACCTCAAGAAGCTCAAGACGCTCAAGAAGAAGTACTTCGTGCTGAGAGCGGAGGCGCCGGGCCACCCGGCCTGCCTCGAGTACTACGACAGGAAGAGGAAGTACGAGACCAAGCAGCCGCCGAAGCGGAGCATCTCGGTGCGCAGCTGCTTCAACATCAACAAGCGCAGGGATACCAAGCACAAGTATGTCATAGCGCTCTACACCAAGGACGACTGCTTCTGCTTGGTGCTCGACAACGAGAAGGAGCTCGAGTCCTGGCTCAATGCACTGCTTCTGCTGCAGAACGGTGACCAGCCGGACGGCGAGCAGCCTCGGCCTACCTTTGGTAACTTCACCTTGTGTTTACCTCTGCCGTTCTCTGCTTTACGATCCTTCCCTTTGACTTTGCAGAGCACATCTGGCAGGTCATCATGCAGAAGAAGGGACTCGGTGAGCGGAAGAACATATTTGGACCCTACAGACTATGTCTTACCGACCGCACCTTGAGCTTAGTGAAACTGGGAACCGACGACAGATCAGACTCTATTGAATTTTCTGTGAGTATTGCTTTCGGTCCAAGAAGGAGCTCTTGCCAATTTTTCCGTTGCATCTTTCAGCTGAGCTGCATAAGACGTTCGGGGTGCATGGACCGAATTTTCTACATGGAAGTGGGACGATCCGCCGTAACTGGCGGTGGAGAATTTTGGATGGAGGTGGAAGATAATAACATTGCACAAAATATGCATCATGCAATTAACAATGCAATGACTAATTCAAACTCTGCAAAGGATGAAGGTCCACGACAGAGAATGCGTAGTTCCTCGGCTAATGAAGCAAGCAAACCAATATCGGTGCTTCAAAGAAGGCATACTGCACAGAAGCTCCACAGTTTCTCACCCTTAGGTAAAATCTCCAAATACTTTATTTTGTCTTTTAAACATATCATTTTACTATCAAAGGTTGTTTTGCTACAACGGTTACAGTTAGTGACTCACCAGCATTCACTGTACAATTTTTAATTGATGTTTGTCATACTATGTTAAATATTGCTGACTCACGTTAATCACAAATAATCTGCAATAAATCAACTAAACGTTTCATAATAAGTTGTAAAAACGAGATTATTTTTGTGTGGAAATTGCTTAAATGTATGATTAAGTGATATAATACTTAATTCGTTTTTTCACTATTTTTTGTCATTAATATCATTTAGTAGTGAGAATTGCACTAGTTTCATAATTCATATAAAATAGTAACATTCCACATATGACTTGAGTAAGGCATAGTGATTATGGTTTAAAAATATTAAAAAGAGGCTTTTGAGTAACACCTGTTGGGTTGCGGGCTTTACAGAGGAACAAAGGATGCACGAGGAGCAGGTGGGACCATTAGAGGATCAGAACATCACTGCATCTGCTCCCTCACAGTGTAGTCAATCACAGACTACTTCTACCTCCAATACACATACGGGTCTGTTCTATCTCAGTAGTTGTACGCTTTTTTTTATTCTCTTTCTCTCGTGCTCGTGCAACTTCTTAAATTTGGATAGAAGAGAATAATTAAATGTCACTATGTTAAAAATATGTATTTACTCCATTTAGAGGGAGATCACTTGGTAACTCTGTCTATGTGGAACTTCTTTATTTATTTGGTATTGGGATGTGAATGGTCATACACGAAAGGATGTCTAAATTTTGTTAACAATATAGCCATTCCAATACTAATTACTAGTGGAGAAAATTAAAGTGCTTTTGCTATTTGGCATAGAATTTTAAGAAAATTTGCAATGTTATTCAGTGGTTGCTTAGCTATTGTTTATATTTTTCATATTTTCTTTATTTTTTTAAATTTTATATAGATATTTTATTCGAGCAAGATAAGTAGATACAAAAGACAATCTAGAGAAATTGAAGTAAGTTGTAAATACATATTTGTATGAGTCATTAGTCACTTTCAGTAATTATTGAGTAATGAAAAAAGTATACATAATGTGCTTTGGAGTAATAAAATGGATGAGAATGATAATGAAGAAGTGATTATGACTCAAGATTAGTGGAGAGATATAATGCTTGTATTGCCGATGAAATGAAATTTGGGAGGCAGATGACGTTTTTAACATTTGTGGGAGTGCAGATGATGGTTGTTGGAGAGGTGAAGCTAGAGATAATAAAGTAAAGGGATGCTGCGTTGATCTAAATAATAAATAAATGGGAAAATGAGGGCTGTGGTAAATTTGCAGCTGCTGCTGGTGTAATCGAGAGCGGAACCATGGGGATAATCGAGTGTACTAAAAGCAGTGCTGTCCTGACAAATAGACGTCGACACTCGGTAGCAAGTCATCCGATCCCTTATTCCGTCAATAACATTATATCCCAATCCACTCATGTCAATACAACATTATCGTCGAGCACAAGCACAACCACTACCGCGACAATATCCCACCAGAGAACCCTGTCGCTGCCCCTAGCCGCCGTTGCTATCAATCAAACGCAATCATCCAAAAGATCCGCGATACGCTGTATGTATCTCTCTGTCTCTCACTCGCTCACACGCTCACTCTTCGCTAGCGTTTCTTTTATTTCTCATCTACATCTTCTCTCTTCTCTTCTCTTCTCTTCTCTTCTTGCTCGTTTTATTGCCCCTTTCTCTCCTAAACTTCAATCTTACTCGCAAGTCGCATCCATGCACACACACACAGACACTCATGCCCTCGCTAAACACTACAGCATCAACGTGAAGCAACTTTCGCTCTCTTTAGCGACGAAACATTGTAACTTTTCAATTCGCATCGCAGCTCGATCAATTGCAATTCAACCCTACCGATTCCAATGCTCTTCAAAGGGTTTCCCACCTCTAGGCGGGTGGTGTCGCCTCGTCATTTTGTCACTTGCATGTAACGACGTTTCACTTATGCTTTTTATTCTATTTTTTTCATCTGGAAATGAGGAAGTGTTTTATCCAACTAATACATATGTGTACATAAATATACTCCTGTTTATGCACTTCTATTGTGTAATTATGTAAGACGCCAAGACGGATAAACGTTCCATTTTTCCTATTTTTTTAATTTTTCTTACTTTTTCGTATTTGTGCACAAACATCTTATGTATTTCTGTCATGTGTAAATGAGTGTTCAGCGCAATCCGGGACTCTCAGGAAGCCGTATATTTTTGTACATGTACATTACTAATTAATGACCAATTGCATCGGCTTACTTTTAATTTAAAATTAACAAATTAACCTTTTTTCATTTTCACTTGAAGACACGTAAGACGTAGCCTGGGCGTTCCTGCACAACAATCACGAACTGAGTGTGCAAAGGAAAAGATAAAAAAGATAAAAGAATAAGATAAAATAAGTGTACTAACCCTCGAGTCTTTTAATATATGCTGGGTTTAATGGTAATGGCTTTGAAAAGAGGTTTTTGCACCCGCTGCACGGTGGCCTGCGCCGCTGCCTCTTTCTCTCCTTATTTCCTGTAATCGATTGGCCGCCGGCCAGTTACTGAATTCCCGCTGAACTTTTTTATGCTTTCAGGCGGCCCGACGGTCCGGGACAGATGCGATAGCTTACCCTCGAGGGCGCGGACGACGAGCGAATGTCAGCCTAGTACGACGAGCAGTGCAAGTGTCTCGACAGTCGCAGCGGCCCAGCAACTCTCTCGGGGAGCCCTTCTGGCGCCGCACGTACCTAGGCCTCTCTCCATGCACAGCCGCGTCGTCTCCTACTCGCCGCCTGTCAGCTCGATGCCCATCAGCCCGGCCTCGGTTGCTTGTTCCACCGATTCGGCAGGCTCCTCCCTGTCCATGGACGACACCTCGGAGAACATGGAGGAGGCTGTCATCTCCAAGTATGGCCATTCGCTCACCCCCGACGAGCCCGTCATACACGAGGAGAACGGCGACGAATACGTGCCCTGGCCCACCTCTGTTGCCCATCAGCACAAGTACTCACCCAACTTCAAGTCCTGCTCCCCCTCACAGGTGACCTTTGCGTAAACACACATAAATCAACGTTATTTCCTCCAAGTGAAATTAAACGTACGTTTAATTGCTTGCAGCAGAGTTCCTACGTCGAGATGTACAGTCCTTGCAGCTCGAGTCCTGGTCGAGGAGCCTACATGCCGATGAGTCCGGCGACAGGTATTCACTCGCACTCGCGTGCCTCGTCCCTTGTTGAGGAGAACAGCACATTGACCGACGGCTACGTACCAATGGCTCCGGTCGGCGACGACGGTTACGTCGACATGGATCCAGCAAACAATCACAACGGTCACTTTCCCGATGACATGTCACAACATGGCGGCAGTAGCTGCTCAGTTACTTCCGGCACGCCCAGCACTGATTTGCGCTTCTCCGAATATCACCTTGATAAGGTGACGAGTTTCCTTGCACCTGGCGAGGACCTGCAGGCAAGGCCGACCAGAGCTTACTCCGTAGGATCAAGGCCAGAACCGGCCAGGCATCGGAAGAACAGGTAAACCTTCATTTAGAAAGGTTATTCATTTTATCGACTATTTTTTTTTCTTTTTGCAAATTATCTACCTCTAAGTGAAAGAGAACTTCTAATAAACGAGATACATTTTTTTTAAGTTTCTGTAATTACAGACTAGATGTTGCGCAACAAGAAGCAAGTCGAGTTCGCGCCTTCTCAGTGGGAAGTCGATCAAAAAGGCCTGAAATCGGCAGACTCGCCAATATTGTAACTGCTCCGCTAGTCTCTGGTATGGAGAGCTCGCACTCCAACAAATCAAGTTCAGCACCCCTTCTCTCGAGTTCGTGGGGTCATAATTCCGGATGCTCCGTTACTTCCGATCGAATGGAAGACCTCATGGAACTCGATTTTACCAGGCCCAATGCTCCAGGCGTACTCTCATCGCCTCCTTCCTCATACTCGCAATCGCAATCGTTTTCAACTGCCATTGATACCAGCTCTTACGTCGATATGTCTCCTGGACAACCGCCAATATCAACCACTGCCCCCTACGTCGATATGAATGGACCCGTCAAGGTATACTTTTTTACATCCGCTTAACTCGTTCATTTTATTTTATTTCGAAATAATCTTTCCTCCTCACTTTCTCTGAATTTGTTAATATTGTACAATTAAGTACAATTAGTCGTAAAAATATAATTGCTAGACTGTTTTTTCTTTTATTAAATTAGTATTTTCACCTTTTTCAGAATCGGAATAACAACAATAGCAACAATAACAATAACATCAACAACAACAATAATAACAACAACATTACCACTGCCAATCACAACCACAATCACAATCATTCAATGGTAATGGTTTCTACTCATAAACCAGTTATAACGCAGGTTTCATCGTTGTTAAAGTCCGTTGATGAGTCACCTTACATGAGAATGAACAGACCTCTGGACGACTGGTCTCAGCCGAGGATAAGTCCTAAACAAGTGCCGTCGCCTTGTCAGGAAGAGTACATGGAAATGAATGGACCTCCCGGTGGAACAAGAACTGCACCCATGGACTTGCCGCAACCACGACGACCGCCTGAGGGTTACGTAGAAATGTCTTTTAAAGCCAAGCCAAGTCTAGAACAGGACTATATTAATATGACTATGGGCCTGGGGCGTAACTACCGCAGACATCATAGCAGCAGCAATCGCAAGAAAAAATGCTCAATGCCTATTGCGATTCAAGCAGGCAGCAAGTCCAGTAAAACTCCTAATTTCCTTCCTCTTAATGGCAGTCCGAGTTCGGAAAGTCTTGCGAGCACTCCAGCTTCACCACCTCGCGCTACTCCTACGGGCTCCTCCGCTACAATATTTCCTTTTTCACTAAATAGTCCACAGTCGCCAATCAAACCGTTTACCGCTTCGCAGGCTAACGAAAAATCTTCGTCAATAGCAACTGCGTCTTCTGTAAAAACTGAAATGGTTAATGCATCATCGATTACGAGGAAGATGTCGGCACCGAGTCCATTACCTGGCGTAGATGGTTGCCCATCTTCAAAGAAGGCCCATGATAACCCGGTCAGTTCGACAGCAAGGTACGTATCTATTATTAATTTTCAACAGATTCTTAAGAGTTCGTATTAGACTATTAATTGAAATTATTAATTTCAACAGTAATTTCGTCGCAATGTATAGACATAGTCATTCAGTATCTAAGGAACAAAACATGGAAGTAGAAATAGAAAGCAAGATGGAAGTAGAAAGAGAAAAGAAAAAAGGTAAAAGTCAAGAAAAAGAAAAAGAACATGAAAAAGAAAAAGGAAGAGAAAAATATATGGATGATGAGGAGAAAGTAAAAGGAAGAGAAAAGCAAAAACTAAAGGAAAGGGAACGTGAGGAAGAAAAAGAGTGTTTGCGAGCTGTATGCAATTCCACTTCATCGCAAAAGCCGACAGTAACTTCTCTCAGTCCTATAACGAAGAAATTATCTGATTTGTCGGTATCAAAACCACGTCTTGTAACTGCCTCACCGATGGTGAGTCCCACTCCAACGGGTTTCAAGCCCGTACAAATACCGAAGCCTGCTTCACCGAAGGTTGGTGACGATGCAACACCGACCCCAACTCCCACTCCGACACCAACGTCAACTCCTACACCCACACCCAGTCCCCTAGACAGTGAGGGTTATGAAAAACTCCAGCCTGGAGATCCTGCTATACATTATGCAAGCCTTGACCTACCAGAAGTTGCACCGCCGCCACCCCAGTCACCTGTCTCCGAGAAAGATGGATTTACTTACGCGGAGATTGATTTCGCCAAGCTCAAATAAACTTAGGCATTCACGAACACATTCAAACTTGTAAAGAGATACCGCCGAAATTATGACGTGTTGTTGGTGCTCAACGTTACTCTATACATCTGATTCAAACTATCGGACAGAAGTAATGATTGCGCCGTGTAAATAGAAAAATCATGTACGTATCTTATAAAAAAACTCGATTAATTCATGTATACATACGAAAGCGCTTAATTGTAAGTATATATATATAGACACACACATGCATATACATATATACATACATATATAAATATATAAAAATATAAATATATATAATATTAACGATAATAAACGCGTAGTAAACGTCGTCTTCTTCATTTGATTTTATTGCTTAACAAAATGTTATTCTCATGTTATTCTCTGGATCTTCCCTATGTAACTAATTCGCTTGGTACTCGTTGAAAATAAATCTGAAGATTATTTATTTTACAAGATTCGAAGTAATTTTAAGGAGAAATAAAAACAATTTAACTGCCAAATTTGTAATATTTATTTAATATATACATATATAAAAAATTTTATTTTGTACTCATTTGCATCGTAACAGTTACAATAGTTACAGCAGGTATTCAACTATTTCAGCATCCAGATGCCTAATTTAATCTTTATTTTAATTTTATAAAACAATCAAGATCGATGAGCATATTTAGTACCTATACTAGAAGTGTATACAAGGTTTCAACAGTGGCTTGAAACAATTGCATTTTCCTTTTTCATATTAAATTTAATAAATATTCTAGAAATATACTAAACCACCACAAATGTTGGATATAATAAATTTACGAAAACAAATGGAATGTAACCAGTAACAAAAAGTATTTTTATCAGAATTATACAAACATCTGCTCATGATATATGATTATAAATAGTGTAAATAATATTAATAAGAACTAAATTATGCTTACAAGCTCAAAATTTTTAAAACTGAGTGTAAAATAAAGACTTGTAATTTTAGAAAATGGATTTTTTTTATATAGGAAAATAAGAAATACTTAGTTAAAGACACTAAATTTTATTAATTTTTCGAGTTTTGCATTTTAATAATGAGTTCGTTTTACTTATGTCAAAAATATTATTTATGTATATTTCTAGTTGCTAATTTAAGGCACATGATTAATATATTCTTTTGGTATATAAAATTTATCTATCTACGAAGATCATTAAAGTATCGCTTAGTCTTCAATAAGGCAGTATATACAAACAAAATGTATCAACAGTCTTACGTTTGAGTTAACATTATTATTTATAAAAGTTTCATTTAAAGTTATACTTAGTTCAGATAGCTGTAGTTTGTTCAAATTAACTCTTTCATTAACATATTTTTAAAGAGAATACGTGACTGAACTGCGGTTAAATGCATTTGTTATTACTGTTATATCTGTGTTAAAGTCATTAACGTACGACATAATTTTTTTATTAGAAAAAGTATAATAATAAAGGTATAATTACTTAATGTAATCGTGAATAAAAATTCATTAACAGAAATCTCCCAAAAAGAAAAAAAAATATATATGTACATATATCATAGTTTAAAAAATTTATTAATTTTTACCACATAATAATGTTAAAAATAAAACTATTGATTCATCAGTAAAATTTATATAGCTATTAAATTGCAATTACGTTGAATAAGTAAATTATAATTGAACTTAACAGTCATATAAAATCTATATTTTAAAAGTTAAAATTTTTTTTTTAAAATCAATTGCTTTAAATTTTTCTAAATATACTCAAAAAGATTATGTACAATATTAATTCAAATTAATTTGATGTAAATAATTTTCATTACTGTGAAAATTCTTTATAGCTAGCTATGACTGTCAGTTTTGTACGTAGCACGATACTTTATTTTTTCTTCAGGTGCCATATTTTCCCAAACATCCAACAAATATTCTCGTACCTGTTCATCTGTAGCATCCGAGTGTTGTTCTTTTATGGTAAAGAAGTTACGCTCAAAATATACTTCAAAATCTGGTGGTTGTAATTTATTTATCATTTTTGTTATTCGTTTTTGTTTTTGAAATACTGCTGTTCGTAAATCATCTTCATTTGGAGGTGAAACTGGTGGTGTCTCCAAATTTAAGTCACTTGACTCAACATTATTTTTATCAGAATCATCTCCATTTGTGCTTGATTCATTATTAGAGTCCTCCACTTTAAAAACCTGAATTAAAAAGAAGTTAAATTAATTATTTTATTAATTATAAAAGTTCAAAATATATAATTTACATACTTTTCTAATACTTTTAGGAATTTCATCACTTTTTCTCTTCCTTTTTTTAATAATGCTTGTATTATTTTTTGAAATGTTATTTGTTGTATCTTTTAATCTTGGTTTAAATTTATCTAAAGAGCTTGTATCAAGATCATATAAAACATCCATGGCTTCTGCTACTGCTTTCTGCCACGTTCCAAAAATATTGGGTTTAACAGTTAATGCAGCAGCAAACTTGGGTTCTTTTTTTCTTATCACATCAGTTATAAGGCTAGCACGCTTCCGAAAATCTTCAATTCCATGAAATGGAAGCATATGGTGAGAAGGAATCCAACTATGTCTTCCATGATCATTAAAAAAATGAACATGAATCATAAGAGTTTTTGATTTTCCAAGGGCTAAAAATGTGTAGGTAGTTATATAGAATTACACTTATGAAAATTATAAACATAGCTATTAGTAATATCTTACTTTGAACTTTTTGAAAAGACATCATAGAGTTAGGATCATGGGTAATCATACACGGCCAAAATGGATAAATGCTCATACGAGCCCAAGCTAACTGATTTAGTTTCCAAGAACTGTTAAGTAATATATCTTCATAAGACATTGATTCATTAATACTAGCATTTATATTGGAAGGCACTTTTGAAATACTATCATCAGCTTCATTGTTATTAGTAACTTCTCCTGGTGAGAGCTCTTCATCACTCTACAAATAAATTATTACGATGTTTATTATAAACTTTAATGTGCAAAGTTAGTCAAATGGATAAAACATGAAGTTTAACAGTTTAACGCAAGGCATGGTCGTATCATCAGTTACATAAATTGCGTTTTACGGTTTTACGTATTGGAGTTATTTTCAAGTAGTATTTAGGTTATGTTTCATTCTTAAGAATACTTACGGATTCTGCACTTTCATTTTTATCTCCTACAGAATGTTCCTTTTGAGAAATAGTCTTATCGTAACAGTCCATATCTTTTATAACTAAAAAACTTAAATGTACAAATTAAATATAAATTTTGACTATTTTTATCACTGCCTTACGGCTAGGCCAACAAGCCCGTCAACAAACAAAAATTTAGCATCAGTATATAGGCGAGCTGGCGGGAGAATTCCCGCTCTTTTCGATTCCATACACATACGTATGTGTATGCGTGGTTACACGCATGCGCATATTCATTCTTGTTTCGAAAACTAAAATTATGACATTGAATTTCAAATAGAGTGTTTAATAATTAATTATTTTATAAGATGTATTTCTCTTAACAAGTAAAATGAAATATTTAAAAGATTAACATTTGGTAGCTAGTTTTTCAAAATTTTTTTTAAATCACTTTTCCTAAATTAAGTATGTACCTACAGTTGTTGGTCTGCAATTTTTCTGCCCTTCTGGAAAGTACCTGGTCGACAATTGTACGATAAGATAATTGTCTAAGTTTATACACATAGAATGCAAATAATCTTTCTGCAAATAATCTTGAGCAGTTAATGTTATTGATTTTTAGGTAGGAACATGTAATTTATTTTATTTAAACAAAACAAATAGGTACTATATCTATTTAACGTTGTATTATCCGATATGATTAAATATATTGAAAACGCGATTTTAATGTTTGCACTAATCTGTAAGATCAAAATCAATATTTTAAATATTAATACCTCTAATATCTTCAGATTTGTAGTAATTAATATTAATTTTTACATTAACTGTAGTACTATATAAGCTTGTTATTGATTAGGATAAAAATTTTCATAGTCATAACATGAATGTAGCTCGGAAAAAATTAGAATAATACGTTTACAGATGATAAATATATGCAATAAACCTAATTTTGAAAAATTCTGACTTGTCTGGATAAAACAAAGGAAAAAAAATCAGTAAAATATTTAGAGTTAATTAAGGGGCAGAAAAATATACTTATAAAAAATTAGCCTTAATTGTGTTTCGCAAAGCAAGCATCCAGGGGTCAGAAGAAGCATGTTCGGCAAACATCGTAAAACATCGAATTACTTCTTACATGGTCTCTAATTATTAGATGGTTTATTATGTTTCTTACATTAAACTACAATGTGGTCCATTAGTGAGAAGGAAGTAATTTATAAAAATTTTAAGTCCGGAGCACTCAGCGCAAGCGCAACATTAGACAAAAATAAATGAAGTTTTTTAAGGAAAAGAACGGAAATAATAGCGCATAAGCGAGGGAGGTAAAGGAGTATTTGGTTGTAATCTTGGCAAGTCTATCAGGAGGTTGATGACTCGCAGTCCCGTTTCTGACGAGGGCGAGGGCGAGGGCGAGGGCGAGGGCGACGGCGAGGGAGAAAGAGAGCCTCGCTGCGAGACGGCAGATAAAAGCCAATCGAATTTAAATCATGAATACGAACGAAGCTTTGCGAGGCGGCGCAAAGGCCCGACGGCAATCTGGTGGCAGCTTTGTGCCCTCGTTTGTGTCAGTAATGGCTCAAAATCGCGGTACCTCGAGCACCCCCCGGGGGCCTCTGTCGCTCGCTCTGTCGCGAACCTAGCACACTCTTGCACCATAAGGCTGGCTTCATAGCCATCGCATCATTCAAAAAATTGTTATTAAAACATAACAATTGGAATTCCTGAATTGCACTCGTTAAGGCACAGAGTCGAAAGGTGCCTTATGTGCTCGAGGCGCAGCGAGGCGCAGCGAGGCGCAGCGAGGCGCAGCGAGCAAGGACTCGGCGTTAACGAGCGTAAAAGGTCGCAATTAAAGGTGGAACTGGTTGAGCTGTGGGGGTCGAGTGACCAAGTGGCAGTGTGCGCTCAGAGTGGCACGCGACCCTGCTCGCGACCCTGCACGCGACGCGCGCTGCGAACGATCTTCCAGTTTTCACTTGACGCCGGTTGTCGCATTGCCCAAAGTCTTTGGGACTGACTCGTCCTGACCCTGAGTCCAGGGTCACTGCAGCGAGCTGTCGCGTGGCGTTCTTTCAATCTCTTTACTGCCTCTGCCTCTCTGGGACCTCGCCGGCAATCGGCAATCGGCCCGAATTCCGCGGGAGCGCCCCCGCACAGGCACACGCCTCCACCCCCTCTCTGCTCGCGGCGCGTAACTACCGTCGACTTCCTCCCTTCCTTTCAGGCCGGCAGCGGCGGCAGCGGCGGCAGCACGCGTCCAGCAGCCCGGCCAAGTTATATGGCCAAGGCCTCTATCGAATGAATAAACCTCCGAAGCTTCTTGCGACTGCTGTAAACGATTTCGTTTATTGTACCTTTTTCCTTTGCCTTCCAACTTTTTCCTCTCCCCCTCTGCTCTCCCTCCACTCTCCCTCTAAAACATACAATACATTACTGCTAAAACAATTTAACCTAGCTATTTTTAACATATGTTGCATTCAATTTCATGTTCCTTCAATTATTTTTTTCTTTTTTTATTTTTACAAAACACTTTTTTCGTCTTCTTTATAAATACAGTTAATGATATAAGTTCGTAAATCCGATAAATTGCTCCTTTTTCCGTGTGAAATTTTTTCTTGATAAGTTTTTCAAAAATTGACCACGAAAAGTAAATCGATCTATTTGAAACTTTGTAATTTGCTAGTATTTTAGCGAACCTCGCTAGTTTTTCTAAATATTTTTATCTTTAAGATTTATTTTTAGAGTGTTTCCTGTGGGTTTATACACATCTTTTGAATTTCCTAACAATAGAACAAAATTACATATTCAGTTGATTTGCTACTACTTTAAATTGAAGAAGGGGAAGGGCCGACTAACAAGAAAATATATATCATTGTAGTTGACAAAATGAGACTTTTTAATGATTTAAAGTATTGAATAATAATAGACGACTGATAAAGGTGAAGGAATGAAATAAAAAAAGAAAGAGAATGAAAAAGATGTTTTGGGTGCAAAAGGTATATTGTGCCGAGTTTACTTCCGCAAGATAATGGGCTCGTGACGGGCTGTCAGCACTGCCAGCAGGACATCGTCCTTGGGGCCACGCGTCTGGCTCAGAGATTTAAGAGATCCGAGAGGGCGAGACGAATTTGCTTACGTTTATGCGTGTAGATGTTTTATGGAGGCCATGATGGCCGCCGCAATACGCTCGCGTTTTGTCTCGGTGCTCTCACCCCCGCTAGGCAGCTCATCTCTCTCCTGCCTCGTTTTCCTCCCTTTTCCTCCTTTTTCGCAAGCTGCACGAGTCGAGGCTAGCCCTCCTCGCTGCTCCCACCCTACTGCGCCACGGCGCTGCTCGCGGCGAGCCTCGGCCGAGCCTCGGCCGAGCCTCTCTCCGAGACACCCAAGCAACTTTCATATTTACGGGCCTATTGTGCGCAACTTTACGAGGCTACAATTCCTGTTTGCGATATTACTTATTTTCATTAAAACGACTGCCAGCGGGTGGCTCTTGCCCAGTTGCCCCCAGTTTCCCCTCAAGGTCGCTTTACTCCGCCCCGAAGCGTGCCACTGCTCTGCTGTGCTTAGCAAAAATCACCTCTTTCTCTCTTTAGTCTCCTTACATTTTTATTTTCACTCTACACTCAATGTGACTACACAGCGAGTGTAACGCGTTCGAGTCCCTGTGAAATCAAGCGAGTTCCAGCTGGTTCCAGCGAGAAACAGGACCGTCGAGTCACCAAATTCTGGGCCGATTTCAAACAACTGACTGACATAGTACAGACCACAAGCACGCGACCGCAAATGCCGCAACTGCCGCAACTGCCGCAACTATTCAAGCGTCCAATGAATCTTTTAACGCAGCTTACTCATAACGCATATCTCACTAAAGCGATAAACTTTCGCGTTAATTATTAAAAAAACTCACACTTCTTTTATACGCCAGAAAAGAATTTAATTAAATTAATTTTTGCAGCACTGAATAGAGCAGTGAAATAGAGTCAGCTAAACTTTTTTCTTCATTTATTGAGTTCATCTTATTCAATCATTTAAAATGTCCTACTGTAAAAAACATTTTATCCTAGTTTTTATATTTTTTACAACACTCGAAATTCATGAATTTTCTTTCTCAATAATAAATTATTGCAGCCCTAATAAAACCCCGATTGAAAAGATAGAATTAGTGCGTTTAGGGCTGCCTTTTACTAAGATATTGACTTTATAAAACAATAGAACAGATTTTTCCAAGAAAATTGCATTAACTGTAGACATCACTACTTTAAACGATCCCCGTCGGAAAATTTAAAGTGGTTCGAATATTTAAATTGTATAGGTAAACTATATTAGAATATTTAACTTGTATAGGTTTAACTTGTTGCTGATCATCATCAGCAGTGACGGTCAGCAACTTTTAATTGAGCTTTTAGTTTATTCCTGTAATAGGACGTAATAGGACGTAGTAGGACAATATATAAAAGTAATTTGCCAGAATTTTTGTCGACCTATACTGTATCTTGCTATACATAAGATAAAATTGCAATTTCAAGGTGTATAGCAAAGAAAAATGAGTCACTTGTTTAAGAGTAAATAATCAGTAAGAATGATAAAGTAAAAAGCCTTGTTTCCTTGCTTCACCTATACCTATAAAACATTTTAAAGATATTATACTTACTTAGCAGTATGTTGTTTGCAGTTTTAATGGCTTGATATTCTGTTTTTATAATCAAGATGATTTTTCGTAGTACATTCTGGCACGTAAAATTTTGTTAAAAAATTTATTCAAGTATTTGCTTTTTAATATTTAGCATTATAAAGAATAGAATTAAGAGTTAAGATAAGTTAGCTATAGTTGTAACGTAAGTATAATTATAACGTTGGGTTTATAAGTTTGAAGCATGACTCAGTGAGGACATACAATACACGAAGGAGACATTGCAGTTGCGCGGTTGATCCGCCAAGCGTTTGGTAAACACTTGGATTTGCCATTGGCGGCATGAAATAAGCGCGTCCAGTCTTGGTTGCCGACTCGCCGCGTGATATCGATTGATAGCGGGGTTTTGATTTTGACTTCCGTGCAGGGTGCTTTGAATTCGAATCGACATTCGATCGAGCTGCGGGAATTACTCAGAAAGCCAGGAGAGATAATCGACTACTCGATGATAATACGATATAGGCTGCCACTCGATTGAACTATGCCGACAGGAGTTTACATTCTTTTTCATTCTTTCTCTCTCTCTCTCTCTCTCTCTCTTCATTTTGCTTTTTTAATTACAACGTCTGCTATCTTATCTCGTGCCCAACAGTCGCACGGTTTGCTCTTTCTCTCTGTGTGAATAGGTATTAGCTCGTCGAGGCGTGCAATATACTCATCCGGCTTTGCGGAATTCTAGAGAATCGCCCTTTCGTTAGGCATTTACTCCCCTGCAATAAACTGCATTACAGTCAATTTTTTTTAATAAAATGGAAATCATTTAATAAAAATTTGAAATTCAAGTTTCTTTCAATCGTATATATAAGAGTTAACAATGACATCATAATTCCGAGTTTTAGCACGATGCTTTTCTGGTAAAGCCCGTACGCCCCCATGAGCCCCCACGTTTGCCGGTTAGTGTGTACACACGCGGAGCTCGGCTACGGAAGAGACGCACAGCAGACGAGGTGTCCGCGAGGCGCGAATGCGCGCTCCGACATCAAAGGAGCCGCTATCTCGAGTGTCAGCTCCGTCGGAACATTTGACGACGGCCGCGCGCGATTTTCTGACCTGCGCCTCGCCTGCGCCTCGCCTGCGCCTCGCCTCGCTTTTTTCTTCGGTTACCTTCCTACCTAGCGTATCGATTTCCTCGGATTACGCCCGGCGATGCTGAGGAAGTGCACGACAAATATTTGAGAGAAAAGGAACGTTGCTGCGTTACTTTGTCAGTCTCCGCCGGGCGACCGATAAAACTGATAAAGCTGATCTCGCTGTATGCCCCCTTGGTGTTTTGCACTTTTCAAACTGCATTAACTGCATTAGTCGAAACGTAGTCTTAGACTTCAAGTTTGTAGCCGAGAAAGTCATAAATATTTCTGAAAGTGACAAGTTTTTCGTACTTGGAACACGTGGACATTGAATTTCCTGAAGGGCTCTTTTGACGCTTATAGGGAAAGAAGCGTTTTTTCCAAATTTTTTTCCGCTTTTCTTGCGCGCAAGCCAGATGTTTGCGAAAAAAATGTCCGCCAGGCGTGGACAAAAAGTCACTTTGTGCTGGACGCTTTCGAAAAACAAAAGCACTCAAGCGGCTCGTAAATAAGTGACGGAATCTCGTTTCACGAGGCAGTTATGATTCAAGTTGCAGCCAGCTCCTTTTTCCTCGCGCGGGAGAAAAGAGAGAAAGAGCAAGGCATGTATAAAAACTTGCCGGGCGTTCGATCTGTATAAAGTAGCAGAGCGTGTGCGCCATTGGCCCTCGTAATTTATCGACGGGCACTCGAGCACGTCTCGCACTAGCCTCGCACTAGCCTCCTTTTCTTTTTCCTCCATTCGAAATTTTCAGCCGGCCAGCGCGGAGAAGAGAGGGCCGAAGAAAGCCGACATTGGACACGCTCGCGCGCGACGCCTGCGCGACGCCTGCGCGGATATGTCGAAATTTCTTCGGACCTTATCCGAGCGGGCGCGGGGGCATCTGCTTTGCTCACGAGACTAAGCAGATGACGGGCGCGCGCGATGCCACCTACGCGCAGCCGAGTGTCACCCGATCGGATCTTACATCGATAAGCGCTGGCGTAAGTAGGAGCCAGAGAGCCCATAACGTTTTCGCTAGACAAAATAAACAGTTCGTTAGAGGCGCCATTGGGGATTTCGTAAATGAAGACCCGCCGACGGAGGTGCTCCAAAGCGGAAATTAATGCACCATTTTCTCACGCTCTTCCGTAACCCGCCTCGGCATCGGAAACCCGAGCGTAATACCGCTCATTAACAGATTATACGAATAAACTTTGCCCCTCGCTTTTCCCTTTTGGGATTTCGGATTTCGTGCGCTTTTCGATAAGCACTGGAAAAAAAACTGTCTAGACGCGAGACGCATCTGCAAGGAATTCTCCTAATGCGTAACATTTCTTAAATTCCGTTGAATCAAAATTGGGAATGAATCGCTCACTAGACTTTGCATTTACTGCATCACTCGATTCTGCTGATTTTTCGTAAATAATCATTGCGTAAAGTGGCCCAAGCTGTTATCGAAGCCTGGAAAAAATATTGGCAATGTGTCGATAAAAATGTAAATATGGATGAGTGATGTCGAGATGCCGAGATGGGCGAGATGGGCGAGATGGCCGAGATGCACTGGAGGCTTCCGTAAGCGCGGCGCCGCTGCATTTTAAAGCTTAATTGCGCGCAATAAAGTAAATCCCAAGCTGACCGGTTGACCCAATTTTTCGCGTCGGCGAAGGCAGGCCAGAAATTTTCCTGGCACTGCAGAGTGTGTCGGAGGGTGCGACCGAAGCGCTTTGGACTATTCATTGTTCGCGCGCGGCGCGATTTATTGGGCGCAATAGCCGCGCAAGACGGGAGCACCGGCCGGTCGACAAAGCTCGGCCTTGCGCTCCAAGTTCCGAAGCCGGAAAGGGTTTCCTGCACGCGCGCTCATGCAACCCGTGCCGAGACCCGTGCCGCACTGCCGCCTGCCCAGCCATCCCTTTCCCGTCTATGCGCATTATATTTTACTCTAATGTGCTCGCTTTATACCTGCTTCCTCGACTGCTCCAGTTAAGGCCAGTGCGAAACTTTCTCTTTGCTAACTATCCGCACGCTTCACTGTGGACGAGCAACTTGAACAATTGTTTTTCATTTATTATTTATTCATTTTAATAAATAATTCGTCTGCTGTGAAAAAGTTTAAAAAGTTTAAAAACGCAAACAATACGATCTTTATTTAGAGTACATTCTGATGGAATTGCAATGGTAATTGCAATAGTAATGGTAATAGCAATTGAATAAATAAATGGATTGAATGAAGTTGAAAAGAAGTAGAATCCAAGTATGTTTATCGCTCTTTTAAATAGCGACAGTAAATAGATGCAGTACTGTTCGGTGCTGGAGTCAGCTGGGGTGAGCGGATGAACGAGTGAACGGATAGCCCTAGCGGTATATAGCTCTTGTTGAAAGCAGAAGAAGGGTCATTCAGTAGCGTAACCTTCGGTCATTCGACGTTGTGCGCAAGGAAGTGCGAGAGCCGTAAACCCAACCCGTTGCCCCTTGCAGTGCCGCATTATCATCATCCGTGTCTGCGAGGGAGAGTAGGCAACAGTTAAGATCGAACGGGCTACGGGCTATGGCAATATTTAGGAAAATCGTACCGGGCAACGGGCCCCGGCAACGGCGAGAGAGCGCGAGGGCGCGAGGGCGCGAGAGCGAGAGAGACAGAGAGAGAGAGAGAGAGCGAGAGAGCGAGGGTACCCGGGTTTTTACACATTTCTCTCCTAATCCCCACAAACAATGCTTTATGATTTTATGTTTATTGTTTTTACGACTCTGCAGTAGCGGCACGACCGCCTCCTCCTCCTTACTACCTCCGACCTCCGGGCGCGCGCCAACGGAGGCTCGTGCGCGATAGGCCTTGCGCCTCGGAGCTTCAAAACTCAAAAGCGTTCTGGAGGCAGGGGAAGGCTAAGTCCCGTGACCTCCTTTCGTCCAAACGGCCCCAATTTTCAGGTTGCGCGATGTACTTTGCGCATAATTTATATCACCGCTCGACGCTTTCCTTTTCTTCCTTCTTTCCTTCCGACCTGTTATGTCACCGAGGCAAGAAAAAATATTATTGGGGAAATTGCGTCAACTGCCCGTCCCGTGCTGCTTTGCTGCTCTAACTTATTTTCTACTTTTTTCCGCTTTCTTTTCAATCGACTAAATTACAGTTGTTTTTTTACTGTAACATGTAAAAAAGAAACTTGTATCGACGATGCATAAAGCAATAAAATGGGACTTTTTTAGGTTTTACTGCAGGTAAGGTGACGGGTGCAGTCGCAGCCCACAGTCAGTTGTGACTTTTTACCTGGGCTTCGTAACCTTTCGTTTCCATACGGCAAAAAGGGTCTTGCCGCGAAAGAAGCGAAAAAAGTGAAAACGGTTATTTGGCAGCGAGCAGTTAACTCGGGCCCAATAAACGAATAAAAGCCATCGCCGACTCGTGCCTCGGTAAAGGCCTCGGACGCCTGGGTAAAGAGCTGCCGCGGCGAGTGGGGGCAAGGATTGGCTCGTGCCGAACAGCTCCGAGAGACGAGTCCCGGAACGGGCCGTTAGCAATAATAAAAAAAGGAAAGTACGCGCGCGCGTGCGGGACGTTTACGGCTCCGGCGAAATTTCGCGCGTCGACGAGATTCGAGCCTCGAGGACGCGCACGCGAGTCCTGAAACAATAGTCAATATTTTAGGGACAAATATGTGCTCTCGCTCATTCTCCGACGGCTTTGTCGGTCGATATCGCGGGAATCCCCGGGCAAGCGGCCAAAAGTCACCGGGGCTGAGCCGTGAGCCGTGAGCCGATTAGTCGGCAAATCTGAGTCGCATCCCATCACGCTCGCCGTGAGTCGTCGTGAGTGGCCACGTTTAAGGGAATTCGGACCACGTGTTTGGGAGAAAACACTACTGATCGGATCGCTAAACAAGGATTTTCATTTTTCAATTATCGCGCTCTAAGCACTCCTTCGCGCCAGCCTCGAACTCTAGTTTCAAACTCCATTTCTCTATTTCTTTTTCACTTGGCAAAGGCAAGATTGGCCGCACATTACAATTGCTAAGACAAGACAGTTCTTGATAAAAATGACGAATGATGCGAAAAGGTTTAGGAGGGAAATGTTGAAATCTTCGGAAAATTTTCGGTGCGCAGCCAACGCATCCAACTTAGCGCCTGGACGTAAACATAAGGGATTCGGTGTAAAGTCGAGCAAATCGCTTTCACGTGGTGCGCGCGGCGACTAGGAAAGTGTTAAGGCGGTAAATTTCCCTCGGAGCGCCGACATCTGCACTCGAGGTCGGATCGACGTGTCGCTGCTCTGCTAAGCGTCTCTCGAGGGTCTCGGGTGGTGCACTCGGGTTTACGCCTCCCGCGATGCCCGATGGGAAAAGTGGAAAAGTCAAGGGGCGCCGATAAGCTTTTTCCCGATGCCGCGCGAGACGGTGATTAGGTCGAAAAGTTATTTCACGCTCGCAGTCCTCGCACTCGGCAGCCCTGTCACCAGGCCGCCTGCTCAGTCTCCGTTCGAAAGCGCCGCCGATGCGAGGCGAGCACACCCCTCTTATCGCCTTTTCCAAGAAAGCCTATATTTCACGAATATTTACGAATATTTACGTTTTTTTAGGCATTTTTTCAAGTACCTGTCCGTTTCTCGAAGAAATTGAAATGTCGAGAGGATGACTGGTGGCGCTTTTTTGCGCGTTAATCGAAAAAAGGAGGGAGGAGAGCCGTGCGCATAATAACGAGGAAGATAATGGAAATACGCTTGGCAAAGGAGGGAGGGAAGCGCAGTGGTGGCTAGGAGCCCGGGGGCAGGAGTCGCGGCGGCCGCGGCGGCAGAGCGGCAGTCGCGGCCGGGGTAGAGCACCGGCACCGCGCTGATGGAACTCGGAACCGAGTTAGCCCGGCCGCCCACCGCGAAAGCAGCCTCCCCCGCCCGCGGGGCCGCGGCCCAGCCAAGTCGAGGCTCCGTCTCTCCTCTCCGCTCCTCTCCGCTCCTCTCCGCTCCTCTCCGCGCAGGGGCGCACCATTATGCTCCGCGTTCTATGCTAAGCGGCCGCCGCTCCGAGCCTCGTACGAGCGACGCCCTCGGCACAAAGGGACTTTTCAGTTACACTTTTACACTTTTAGCACGACCCTCGCTTTCCTGCGCCCTAAAATTTCGTAATACGCCCGTTTCGTTTTCCTCTCTTCGACTCGCTTATTTTTGCTTCCAATTTTCCCGACTTTATTACCATACTGTTTACCTGACTTTTCATCGCACGCAAAACTGGAGCAATATAGCATGGAAATTCTGATGGAGGTTTAGCCTTTTAACGGCTATTCGCCGCCTTTTATTGCGTACAACTTGGCCAGCATAGAATCTTACGTAAACTCTAATAAATCATACTAGTTAAGTTATTTTTCTTTCATTTTATTTTCAAAACTCAATTATTTTCTCAATTTCGAATGCAAAGATCCTTCGTATCTTTATTGCACCTTATGCCTAGCGTGCGTTTAATAGTCAAATAATTATTATTTTTCGAAGAAATTATGTTATTTTACAATAAAAAAATTAACCCCAGAAAAATAAAGCACAACAACAATAGTTTTACTGAGAGCGCTTATTTTGCAATTTCTTTAAGAAGCCGGACTGCACAGCTGCGTGATATTTAATAAAATAAAATAATTGAGTAGGTATAAATATATAAATTTAAAGGTGTAGAGCTACATAAAAGTGCGCATGTTTATCTTTCGGTGACTAGCTGTCTGTGGGCTCATAAATTGATAAGCTTACCTCGTGCCACCTCATCGTTCGCTGGCGATAACAACGCGATAATGCGCAATACTATAGCTACATTAATGCTTTACCTGGCCAATATTTTCTCTTCTACTTGTTGCAATTTTTCTTTTATTATTACAATAAAAAAATTTCAGAACGTGGAGGAGAAAGTTCCATGCAAACATTTAGTATTCTTTTACTGATCGTCATTTTCCTATAAGTGATCTATTAAGATCACTATTAAGGTTAATAAAAAATCTTTGATTCTTCAGTGAGAAAAATAAATAAAAAAAGTTAAATGAAATGAAATAAAAAAATTCTTTGAAATGAAGAAAAATAAAAGTAGAGCGTAGGTATTGGAGAAAAAATGCTTGCAACGTTTCTTTGAAAGCGATATTGACAGAGCGCAGAGCGCGCTCAGTGTGTATAACGTCAGACAGAGTCACCCGGTCACGATAATTGCGACGGATAAGCAGATGTCGAAGAAGAGCAGATTATAGAGCTACCAGCAGGCGCGGCACTTTTGATATCAATTTATTATCGGCCTCTCTGTGATCGTCGGCACATTGTAAATCTTTGCTTTACGTTTCCACACCTCCTGTCGAGTACTTTTTAATAATCCTTTTGATCTTTACTCTTTATTCGCAGTCAAGGAGAAGTATGTTATCCGTGCTTTGCCTCCGAATCGCTGCTCTCATTGCTTTCCTTTAAAGTAGTTATTTTTTTAGCAACTTTCAAGTATCAAAATTTTCCATTGCTCGTAATTTCATAACGACAGCGACGCAAGAAAATAAAAAGCAGCAAGTTTGTTAAGTTTATTAAGGAAATTGGTTAATTAAAGCGAGGAAGTCGTTCGCGCCCCGGACACAATGCGCGCACAATTCGCAATGCTCGGAAAGTTGCCGAGCGCTTTTCCGAGCTCAGCCTTCAATAATTCCCCGGGAATTATTATTGGGAGCGCGCCTTGGATCTCTGCCTCTGACAGCGAGCAAAATACCTGGTCGCAGCGCGTGGGAGTTGGCGGGGAGCCGAGAGGGGGAATCGAGAGCCTTCCAGGCGCGTGCACTGCAGTGTACAGCGCGCGGCTCTAAGTATTGGAGAGAGACAGACGACGGGCTCGCAGCGGGCAGCCGTGACGATGATAGGCCGCGTCGCGTGGCGCCCGAGAGAGACGGATGCCCGAGGAAGCACCGAAGCAGCGACGGCAGCAGAGCGGCAGCTAGGCGACGCCCCGCCCCCGAGGCTGCCGCCGCTGCCGGTACACCAACCGTTCGCGGAAGGAGGAGGAGCCGCGAGGAGCTCCGAGCCCCGGCAGCTCAGCCGCTCTCTGCTCCACTACGACTCTCCTCAGTACCTTCTGGGACCTCGGGCCGGAGACTCACTGCCTCCTTCCGCATCGGCGCAGCCGGACCTACGGACAGTGCGTGATCCAAGAATGACGTACAGTGCCAAGTGATCGAAACCTTAGTTTCATCAGCCCGGAACAGTTCCGCTCCGACTTGCTGCTTTCTCGCTCTCTACTCCCGGAACTCGAGATCAGCACCGACATGGAGCCTCTTACCCCTCCTCACACTCCCCCGCACAGCTCGGTGTTGGAGCGCAGCCTCCGCTGGCCGGCGCAGCATCAGCACCAGCACCAGCACCAGCAGCAGCACCAGCAGCACCAGCAGCACCAGCAGGCCTTCTTCGACCACTGGATCCGCGGCGCGGCTCTTCTCGCGGTGCGCGGCTGCTGTCCCCCCGGGGCTGGCGCACACGGGCCCGCGCAGCACCCGGCGATGCAGCTGGGCATGGGCCTGGGTCCGCTGGCCGTCGTGCAGCCGACCCCGCCAGCCTCCTTTCTCTCGCGCCGACTGCCCGGTCAGCGGCCCAAGAAGCAGTTCATCTGCAAGTTCTGCAACAGACACTTTACCAAGAGCTACAACCTGCTCATCCACGAGCGGACCCACACGGACGAGCGGCCCTACTCCTGCGACATTTGCGGCAAGGCCTTCCGAAGGCAGGATCACCTCAGAGATCATCGGTATGTTCGGCTATTTCCTCTTTCGCCTCAAGTCCATTTCCTCTTACCGCAAGCTCTTTCGCCAAGCCCATTTCGCTAGATAAGAGATCGAAATTAAGAAAGACTCGTTTTTCAGGTACATCCACAGCAAGGAGAAGCCCTTCAAGTGCGAGGATTGCGGCAAAGGCTTCTGCCAGAGCCGCACCCTGGCGGTCCACAGAATCCTGCACATGGACGAGTCGCCGCACAAGTGTCCGGTCTGCTCGCGCAGCTTCAACCAGCGCAGTAACCTCAAGAGCCACATGCTGAGCCACGCGGAGCTTCCGCAGGATCTGCGCGTCAGCGGCGAGCAGCAGCAGCTCTGCCAGGAAAAAAGTACGGCCGCCCAGATCGACAAACTACGCCTCACGCAGCAACGCCTGCCAGCTTCCCAGCCCAAGCTGGGCTTCACCATTGACGAGATCATGCGCCGCTGAAGCAGCCTTACTTTTAGTTACTTGTATGCGTTACGTCCACGTTTTTCTTGTCTCGATGTAAATATGTAAACTTGTACTAGAGAGCACCAATCCAGCTATTAGCAGCTATTAGCAGCTATTAGCAGCTATTAGCAGCTATTAGCAGCTATTAGCAGGTATCGTCTGCTTAGAGGCTCGCGCGCTCCGTTCCTCTCCTCTTCCTCCAGGGAAGAGTAGCAACTTGAGGACTCGAGAGCTGTCGCTTGCGATGCAAGGACCTATTTTGCGATTTCGCGATTTCGCCTTGACTTGCGAACAGCGAAATCGCTCGGTATCCACATCGTCTGAACCCGACTATCTTTGTAAATATTGTTCCCCGCTCGCCGTTCACCGTTCGTCGTCTTATCGTCTTAGTCTTTAAGAACATTTATTGCCATTTGTGTACGCTTGTATATTGCGCTACGATAGCTGCGCTCGCCTTCAGAGCCTCGCATCCGTTAAAAAAAATTGAGAGATGCTGCTCTCTAAGACTGTTGTATAAAGAAGGGAAAAGGTTAAAGGAAACGGGAGAGGCCTGTTGGGTTTGCGCGAGAGGCGTAAGAGAGTATTATCCGTTAGGCATTGTCGTGAAATATTGAAAGGAAGCCGACGTTAAGTGCTTCGTAAGCTCAGCAACCAATTGTTAAGTGTGTATGTGTGCCTGTGTGCGTGTGTGTGTGTGTGGGTGCAGTTCGCGCAAGGCTGAGTTCTCCAAAAATCACATGTTACCCTGTAGTTAAGATATAGAGAGTTATATGTACAACTATATAAACCTATACCAAAAACAAAGAGGAGTGAGGTCCACGCGCAAGCAACAACCTACAGTCCTAGTCCATCTTGTATTATAGTTTTATTGTTATGTATTATAATTGAAATAGAAATTCTTCAATATAACACTTACTTAAAGTCTTATTACTTACCTAAAGTCTTGCAACTACTATCACTAAAAGTCATTAAAATGATAAAGCCTCTGATATTGTTTCTCCTTCAAGTTCACTTTTTCCGTACCTTTTAAAATGATTGCATTAAAATTCCTTGTACAAATGCTTAATTGCAGAATAAAAAGTGCATAAAATTAGAGAAAGTTAACGTCGCTGTAACTAATGAAAATATAAACAGCAGTAGAGGAGAAATAGAAAGCAAGGAATCTAATAGTGAAGTAAAGCACGTAAATAAATAAGGTCGTAATTTAGCGCGAAATTGGGAGAGAGATGAAGGCGCGGCTTGCAAAGGTTGCACCGACGGCGAACTGGCACTGTGGCGGTTAACTCGCTTGCTCGTTGCGTTGGGTAGTTAGCGTTTGTTTAACTTTAATTAATTCTCTCGCAGTCTCACCCTCGCCGGCACAATAAAAGATGATGAAAAAGCTGGCAAACAACATTGGCCCGAGCAGCTCGGCGACACGAGCAGCAGGCAACACGGCTTCCTCCCCGTCGCTCCCCTTTCTGCCTTTCTAACCCCCTATCGTTCTTTTCACGACGCTGTAAAACTGGACCGGTACATTCGATAGATTTTCCTTTATTTGCAAATCATTGGGATTTTCCTCTGCCTATAATAATAAAAATCCGCTCTACCTGCACAACAGTTAATTAATTTATAAACATTTCGTAAAAGTAACATTAACGTACGTAATTAAAGTATTATGTTCAGTGACGTAATTTTTAATTGTCAAAAGATATCTATCATATTTGAAATGTCTATCAAAAGAGAAAGAGAGCAAAGAAAATGATTGGTAGATGGTTAAAAGTGTCGATCATGTATCAAAGTTGTGATGGCAAATGTTATTTTCGAATTAGAAATGCCAAAACAAGAGATTATCTTCTCAAAAGTTTATTGTGCCTTGCGGAATTGCGCTTAATAGCTGACAGCTAATAAGCACCTTTACCTGGCGATTTGTGCGATTCGTGCGATTTGTGCGATTTGTGAGATTTGTTAAATTGAAGAGCGTTTTCAGAATTACGAGTATCGAAAAAGGAACGCTTCCCAGTGCGATTCCTCTCAATTTCATAATTCGTATCAAAAGGCTCCTAGTTTTGGGTAGCGCGCGCGCTGTAATTACTATCCAGGCGATCCGAAAGAGGCCTTGAGACTACATCTCCCATTTTTTCTCACTGCATGCAGCGACGGAAGGATGAAAAACGACGTCGTGCCTCAAGACGAAAACAAGACGTGCGCTGCTTAATTCCTGCGTCGTGTGTATACGCAATCGAAAGTGTAAAAGTGTAAAAGTTGAATACAAGCACTTTTGATTTAGGAAGCGATTACCTTTCTGCCTTTCGAGCTGGATCATCAGAGCGGCCGAGTGAAAAAAGAGGAGACAAGGATCCCTGGAATCGCGTTGTTTTGATTATTGTAATTAAAGCGTTTCCAGCGAGTCCACTAAAGAGGTGGATCGGCTCGAGTTCCTCGAGTGCCAGCTACCTGCTACTCGACTACTCTGCTCCCAACAAAGTCGATAGGTTAAGGTTAGCATACACGGAGCCGCCGAGCCGCCGTGCTAATGACAGAGGTACCTCCAGAAATTTCACGGATTTTTAGTTATTATATACCCCGTGCGCCACCCTCTCTTGGAAGAAGTCAATCATCTTTTCTGTCCGTTCTCACTCGACTTATTGAGGAAATTCATTAATCTACCGACTTTAGATCCTCGGCTACTATGCAATTATTCACATTGATATATATCGAAACCTATGTTTAAATCTCCGACGTAACGATAGCTTCGGTAGTCGAGTAAATTATAAATTCTCATTTTATCTCTTTTAAACTCGTTTTAAAACTCGTTGCAGCTATTATGCCATTAACAATTGTGTAAAAATAAAAACAACTTTTTACATTTTTTACATGTACTGTCGTACTTGTAGTAAGCCAGTTAAAAGAAGGCTCGGTGATGAATTTCTATACACTCGTTCATTTCGCAGGAGTCTTGAGCTTGGCGCAAAAAGGTCATGCAGGGTCAAGCTATGTACGAAAATCTCTTGAAGCAGTTCCGTCTTGTGATTTTCCCAAGAACTAAGTGCTTGTGAATTTGCGAGCGTTCTGATTAGGTTTTTATAGCTGTGTGCTAAAAAACTGCGATAGCTTTATCTTAATGCCTCGTGTACGTCATTTGCATTTTTACCACTGCTGTACGAAAATAATTAAATTGCATTTTATTCTGTCATGCATGTTCTTATATTCTTTAAAAAAATTCACTGATACTGTAGATGTTGGTACAACTAATCCCTGGCTAATGAAATGCAAGTAGATGGTCAGCTTTAAAGATTTCTGATTGATACCGACGATAAGATTGATAATTTTGCAAGAAAAGTCTTATACTCAGTTTACCGGGCGTCTGAGAGTGAACCCTCGCCGAAGGTTTGCGATGCTGATCGGGTAATATAAAAGTGCAAAGAGTTGGAACGAAAGAAGAAGAGAGAAGAGAGCAGAAGGGACGAGCAAGGGAGAAATTAGTCGGCGTATCCGATTAGATTGGGCTCGCGCACACTCGCGTACGTGGCCGAGCTGTGGGAGAATTGGGGCCCTCTCGAATTCTCCGACTAGGCGAGAGAGTCTTTTGCGAGGGAGGCGAGGGAGGCGATCTCCGCGCTCGTACTCGACTTGTACCCTTTCATTAGGGCGTGAGGCTTATCCGGAGGGTCACGCCGCCGCTGTGCGACCTCGACGGCTCCCACACTGCTCCCACACGGCACACGTCGCTGCAGAGCGAGCGCGGCTTCCTCGAATTCCAGGAGTTGCAGCTTCCCCCGCTAGTCAAGTTCTGCGTCCGCCCACGAGCCGCGCGGAGTATCTCTGCTTCTTTACTTGTATCCTATACTTGGCCCGAGCCAGACTCATTATCTACATATTATTACATATTACGGGCGGACTGCTGGGCTGCTTCCCGCTCGCTACCCATTCGACGAAGCGCGCCAATTAGCCAGGAAAGCGCAAGGTTACACCGTCTCATTCGAGCTCTCATTAGTCTTATTCGTTAATCGTTGGCCATCTTGCCACACGCTACGTCTTTCCGGCCGCTATGGGGGAGCAAACCTCCGGATGTGCCAAACACTGCTGCTCGTGGATTAATCCAATTAACTTTCGTACGTGCTTTCGGCCGACTATTTGCTTTGCTCGCTAACGTTATTTCGGCGGGCAACTAGTCCAGTACCGAATCCAACTGTTTGTTCGCATTCGACGCTTTCGGCGGCGTAGAAACGCAAATACAAGAGTGTCCTGTTGGCGTTCAATGTCGTTTGAAAAAGGAAAGCGAGCGGCAGAGCGGCATTTAGGAGAGGCTAATCATCCTCGTCAAACGGCCCGCGAATGGGGGATTCGGGGGACTCGTTCCTCGGTACTTGTTTAGTTGCTTCGCTCGAGCCGATTGGCAGCTATTAGCGTTGCTGTGACTCGGAGCTCTTTCCCCGCGGGAGCAGGGAGCGGGGAGCTAAGCGGGGAAAAGTCAAAAGCCGGCGGCGCGGTGCAAGCGAAAGTAGGCGGAAGGCGTCCAACCGTTGGCAAGGGTCGGACGGCGGGCGGCAGCGAGTGCAGTTACCGACCGAGGCTCGAGTTTCGGCTGTGAGCGGCAGCGGAGCGATGTCGCCCCGCGACCGTGACCCCAGCGGGCCTAGCTGCAGCTGCGGGGGCGGCAATCCGCCAAGTGGCGCCCGCTGCAGCCGGCGCGGCCAGGCTCCCGTGGGAACCGCGCGGCGCGCGCCGGTTAATTGGAGCGCGCTCGCGATGCCCGCGGCCCGCGGTCCGCGGATCGATTCCTCCTCTCGGTGAGTCTCGGCTCTTCCCTTCTTCCTCCGGCCCCTCAATGAGACTCTGCGTCCGTGAGATCCTGTCCCCTCCCGCGCTGCCTCTCGCGTGACGATTTCAGCCGCCACTTCTCGCCCGAGAAACTTTGTCTCGCGGCCGACAAGCGTGACGGAGGGATAAAGAATCGAATAGCCGCCGGCGCTACCGCGCCTCGTAGCGCGCCTCGTAGCGCGCCTCGGACAAGAAAACGAGCCGGGCCTGCCGGGCCTGCCGGGCACCGCTTCGACTGAGTTCGCCAATCGCGACTGCCAGTCCCACGGCGCGCAGCGCTGGGAGAGGCTTTTTCAACCCTCCTGCTGGAGGCCGAGGTTCGCTACCAAAAAGTACGAGCGCAGCTTTCGTTAGGAACGATTTGAGCAACTTGTTTATTCGGCCTCGGTGCAGCCAACGCGGTGACAGCTATAAATTAGATCCAACGATTTCTCGGCTCTTGTTCGAGCTCTGTTAAACTCGCCTTTCAAAGAGAAATCTGCTCCTCTCGTTAGATCATCGTTAATGCTTCGAGAGCAGAAGAGCGACAAGACTTTTTTATTCCTAATTCGTCCTATTATCTTTATTACGAAATTACGAAAACAAGAAACTTTATACTGTTACTTTTTCTACTTTTTCCGTAGCAGCAGGTAATTGCCTCGAGAGAAATTAGTTTAATATTTTCCTTGAGATTCTTGCCTTATTAGAATAAACTTTCTAAAAGCAAATTCTTATTAACTTTCTTTGTCGCGTTTTTAACGCTCTGCGCGGAAGGTAAACGGAGGCACCGTAAATTTTTCGCAGTAATGATGAATTCCTCGCGAGTGATTAAACCAATATAGATGCAAGATCGAAATATCGAATCCAATTAATGTCGTCGCTCAATACTTCATTACGCTAACTTTCTCGTTAAGCCTCGTGTTTCAGCCCGTGGGAGTAATTGACTTTGATTTACGATCTCTTTCTCCGGCAACGGTTGTGCATTCAAGTGGCGCAGCTCTCACATCCGAAAGCAAAATTTGTAATCTAAATGCGTAATCGCATGCAGCTCGCGAGTCGCGGAGGCGGCCGAAAAATTGGAGAGGCCAAATAGAGGCAGAATTTCGAGGCGATGCCTCGGTCGTAGCCGGCTCGCGCGCTCGCGCATTATCGGCTAATAATTCACGGCAGCTTCGACAGTGATTGTCAGTTAAGCTGCCCTCGGACTCGGGCTCCGGCTCTCGCAGCCAACTCATAAAGGATCATTACCGCCCAGCGATAATCAATTTCGCATAGCCGGGAAAGCGGTGGATAGGAAAGTTCTTATCTTATCCGCCGTCTACTCGGGAAAATTCGCTGCGCGCAGAGAGGTGCAGCTCGAAGAAGCCCGAGAAGGAGAGCGCGAGATAAATAAAGATAATTGATTCGGCTGTGCGATCCTGACAGGGGATGCAGCAGCGGTCGGCGCGCGCCTGGTAATGAAAGGGTGGCGTAAGCGGCTGGCGGGGGCTGCAGGAGGAGCCGGAGGAGCCTCGCGTTCCCACGGCGCCCTCTCGGCACCCTCGCACCCCGGCGCTGCCTACGTGACCCCCGACCCGCCATTAGCCTGGGCCCGCGGGCGACTCGCGCCTGCCCGCGCCCACTCCCACTGGCAGAGGCCTCACTCCCACGTACGCGCAATCTCGTAATTCACATCGGGGCCGCGCAAGCGCGCGAGTCGCGAGGGCGCGACTCCCCCTTTCCCACAGCCCCCTCGCGACGACAGCCAATTAAGGCGGCCGACGCGATGGCGCGAGCCCTGCGCGAGGCGGCTGCCGGGAGTAGCTGCAGGGAGCGTGAGCCGCATTCCCAGGAGGCGCGCCGGGGTCATGGGAGGACCCTCGGGCGGCTTCCTCCTCCGCACCGCGCGCCAAGGCGAACCGCCTGCCCGCAGCCCGGCGAGCGTCCTTCGCGAGCGAAATCTCTTTTTTACGATATCGCCCCGATCGCCCCGATCGCCCCGAGCCCCATCTTCAACCCGCTCGGCTCCTTGCTCTGCTCCTTGCTCTGCTCCTTGCTCTGCTCCTTGCTCGGCTCCTTGCTCGGCCAGTTTCGCTTTTTTACCTACCTTCGCATTTTACTTTCCCATCGAGATCAATGACTTCTTTACATGCGCCCTTAATTGAAACGGAATCTTGCTTTCAAATTCCTACTAGATCCTTTCCTCTTTTCCTTTTTCCATTTCGTTTCAAATAGTGCTCGTCTGCTGCCAAACGCGCTCGAAGAAAAATTAAGAATTACTGTTAGCACGTAACAAGCCTCTTCCTTTTGCCTTTAGTTTCGTTCAAGGTACACAATATGAATCACTGGAAATACCCAGCATATGATGTTCTCCACGTTCTTCACTGATCCGCAACGATGTTATCTCAAATAGTACTAAGCACATTGCGAAAGTAAAAAAAAAATTATATTGTAAGACTGACATCTACAAACTTCATATTAGCACTTATTCTATTACGAGTCCTGAAATGGCGGGTTGTTTCAAACTATTTTTAAAACTAAAATAGTCAGTGGATATTCTGGACTTATTTTGAGGATGCAAGTGCAAGCTCAGCACAAGGCACAATATAACAGTCAGTTTTATTATTCAATTAAAGCCTGATGCTGAGTTTTGGGAAAAATTTCATTGAGCGGCACTCGTTTCTCTTCCTTCAGTTCTCCTCCAGCTGATCTCTGCTTTCTTTGCCTGGGAATTGAGATGTTGAGATGATCCTAAGCGCGCCGGAATTATGTCCGTCCTGCTCCAGTGAGTGCGCCAAGGTGCGCGTTAGGCTGTAGGGCTGTATACACCGCTCGCAAAAAATTCCTCGGCCAACGGCCCGAACGGCCGAACTACTTATCGAGCGCTATACTCCCGGAGAGAGAGTTACGATTATCTCCTCATTTATTTCTCAACATCATACATGATTCAAAAGCCCATCGTTCGCATTCGACGTAATGTTTATAATTTGTAATGCGCGCTCCAGGATCTTGAGAAAATCCTTTCGATGCGAGGCTTTGGAAGCGCAAGCTGCGTTTTAAAAAAGTCGCTTATGAAATTTGAAAGGTCATTTTTATACCGGAAAAAACGTCGTTCCATCGATAAAAAAATTGTCAGTAAAGTTTCACTTTCAGGTAGGCAGCGCCTCGGCAGCGCCTAGTAAGTAACAAGCGGAGCATCATTAAGCACACTCGAGGGATAATTAACGCATTATGCGCGCTCGGAGCATATTACTGCTGCTTGCAGCTCTGCATATTGCTTTCTCTGCGCTTTTGCGCTTAATTACGCATACGTGCAGACGGCGCCGGACTACCAGGCATGCATCGTACCGCGGTTACAACAGGTTACAACTGCAGAATTCGCCCGTTGCGCAAAAACTAGTGCTGCTGCTGCTGCTGTTGCTCCAGCGGAAAGTGATTTATAATTAATAAATCACTAATGCTTTTTGAAAAATAAGTTAATTTCAATGAGCAGCGAAAAAGAGTTGAAAACTAAAAATAAAAGCAAAAGAAAAGATACCGAGGTGAAAATCCTCTTAAATCCTCTTCGGCAATTCGGAATCAGATAAGCGGCTGAATTTACGAGTGGCACAACGACTCCACCCTTATTGCGCGAACGAGCGCTTGAATGGAGCAGTGAATTCTCGCGGAAAGTTGCGAGACTTTAGAGCGGCGCTGTCGCTTGCGAAGCGTTTTTGCGCCTGGTGAATGGACGTAAGCGTGGGAGTGGGCCCAGAGCGAGTGGCGTGGCGGAGTTTTTGCACCTACTCCGAATTGATCTCGCCTCTCGGAGCCGCTTTATGGATCAACAAACCTTGAGTGCCGTCGTAAGTAAGGCGCGCGCGCGCGGGTGCAAGGTCAACCGGGAGGCAGCGGGGGTCCGAGGCGGCTCGACCTCGGCCCGGCGCGACAGGTGGCCGAAGCTACCGCACCGAGCGCGCCCTTTGTCGCACCTCTCCCTGCCAATGCCAATGCAGGGGCAAAGGCATTAGCCCAACTGAGGACAATCCAGCGACGAGTAAACACGTTTAATGAACTTGCATTTCAACTTTGCATAACGAAGAAGGGAGATAATGCTGATGTAACATGCGTGACTAGCTGCAGTACGTCGATCTAAAATATTGAGTGCAAGTCAAAATACTACAAATAGGGTAAACTACATCCGAGGTGAGGGATTTGCCGAGGCGCAATCAATATTGCGACTGCGACGCAAGTCTCACGCGGCGCCGATGATTAAAAGTGTGAAGGTGCACTCGGGTGCCCCGCGAAGGACCTATCGCGCCGACTCCCCACCGCTCCGCGGGCAATATATCAAAATACATTAAATTAACGGTAAGAGTGCACACGAGGAGATTTACGCGTCGGCTGAAAATAATGCGTTGGCAAATAATTCGCAACGGGATAGGTTACGGGCAAGAGAAGCTCAAACAGAGCGTCAGTTTATGTCTGCAGCGATTAGCAGTGAGGAACAGGCGGGAAGAAATATCCTGAAATTATGAACGACTCAAGTTTGTGCGATTTTCAAATGTTTCTTCAAAGTCGCTCTTTAGTTTGAGGCAATAAGAGAGGTGCCCTGTCGGTACCAAAAATGTTGCGAGAATTTACGGCTCTCAGCGCAACTCGGGCCTCGAAAAATGTCGAGTATCGAATCTCCGAGCTTGTCGATACACGGCGATTTGCAGGATCGAATCGCGACAAGTCGGGGCTCTGTCGGGGCACAATGTCGCGGAGACTTTACTCTGGGCGTAGGTGTATCCCCGGAGAAAAGGGGATACATCGGGCGCGCGGCAGCGGCCGTCGGCGAAGGCTAGAAACACGATCGGAACCCTCGACTATCCTCTCGCTCTTTCTCAGCGCCTCAGCGCCTCAGCGCTTCCCCTTCCACTTGCCGCCGCTCCCCGAGTAATGCATGGGTTTGCGTCGCGGCGGGCGGCGCACTTTGTAACAACGCGCGGCCTTTTCACGTCGATTAATCTTACCAATATATATTCCGCGCACCGCTAGTCCTCGCAACGCTGCGTGAGCGCCGATATATCAGGAATAAAGTGTCGTGCTGGGCCGCCTCCCTCCCCCGCAGCCCCCGGCCCCTGCCTCCCGCGTGAGCGCGCGACCGCGCGACCGCGCGAGCCCTTTTTATACGCCCTTTTTATGTGCCCTTTTTATATGCCCTTTTTATATGCCCTCCATTGACAATGTACAAGAGCTTTAAACGACCGACTGCACCAAGCGGCCTCCTTTCTTTCTTTCTCTCGCTTCACTCGCTTCACCCGCTCATCCATTCCCGCGTCGCGGCGGCTTTATCCTTTTGTCGTTCCCCGTCAGCTCGCCCAGTCGCCGCTTTCATCGTAAATACTTCAAAGTGCGTTTGCGCCTCATTATGTGCACGATATTTTGCCTTTTTCACTTTGCTATGTCATTTCCATTGTGCCCGAACGCGCCACTTCAATTCATAAGCTATCCCCTAAAGGGGATCTCAACTACAGAACTAGAGAAGCGCTCTATTACTGTGATATCATTAAGTAAACCGTGTCGACGACCTTTCAATCCGACATTTTATTCGTCAACAATCAATCATCGACGCCTCTTCAAAATAAAATCGGGTTATGCCCGAGAAAAGATTCTTTATTGCAATTCGCGCCTTGCTAAATACCTTGTGCACAAAATATCTTAATCCGACCACGTCATTAAGTGACATCACAATTTTTTCCAATGTACAAAATAAGTAGATCGTTTTAATTTAGTCCAACTGTCCAACCTAGAAGTAGTGTCAGGTAGTATCTTGACAGATCTTTTTGGCAGGCTTGGCAGGGGACGGGGATTAGCTCCGTAATTAATTTGAAATTGAAAATTTCGAATCGTTTGGTCGTTCAGCAGGAGTCCGCCCTCGGAAAAGAACAGCATCTGCTCGTGGTTTCATTCTTCTCGGCGACGCGGACCTGGGGAAAATGTCGAGCTCTTTTAAGAAAGGGAAAAAAGGGGAGAATGGGAGGAGGAGGAGCTCGTCGGAGGAGTTCGTCGCTTTTCGGTCGCGGGACGGAGGCGTGTCCGTTGCGGGCGCGTCGCCATGTCGCTGGAAACGCGAGTGCCAGTGCGCGTTAGTGCACGCTAGTGCCGCCCGCGATGAGCACGCAAATTTTTTCGGGGAGGGCGGCCCCCGCGGCCCCCGCGGCTCATTACCGGCAATTGTGCCAGCCGCCGGCACCCTGCGGCGAGCCAGCGCCTGCGCCCCCATGACAACGCCGTTTAATTGCTCGATCAATCACTTATTCTCTAACGAAGCCAACTGAGACGATTGCCACCGCCCCCTCTCTCGAGTCAAGCACTGCCTTCGATGGCTACGCACTGATATGCCTTGCAATGGGCGCTGCGCCTTTTATACCTACCGTTTCCTCGCAAGCTCATTCGTCCGTCAAAAGCAACAATTATTCCAACAATCGCCTATCAATATTTAAATTCCACGCACTGATGAAAGGAATCTCAGCGCATCTCTCCTCTTGGTACCTTATTAAAAGCCAGTGACATATGAGGGCTGTTCATCGCGAAGGCGCTCAATTAAGGGAGCGACTTTATTTATGCGAAAAATACAAATAGCCGCAATCGTCTAGAGGAGGAGCCGCCGCGCGAGAGGAGAAGGGTTCGATTGGGGGGGCAAAAAGGTGTCGCGACATCCCGCTGTGCCCCAATAATGAACTCGCACTCGATTCTCGTAATTAGTTTTTTCCAGAACCCTTCTCGGAGCCTGGGCGCTCGGTGCCAATTACGCGCCCCGGCTGATTTACATAACGGCCCCCGGTAAGGTAGGTCAAGCTAATGGAGCCGCAGTTGACGGATGCCGGGGCTGTCAATTTGAAAAAAATGCCCACGGCCCCGGGGCAGCGGCGTCCTGCTGCGCAAAATTGTCTTTTGCCTCCGCGAGCGAGCCGACCAACTCGCCAACGAACTTGCCAACCGAGCCAGAGGACGGCCGTGTAATTATTCGTCCGGCCATAACTTATATCCCCTGCTAAGTTATTTCTAAATCTGCACTTTGGGTCTCGAGCATCGGGGAGTTTAAAAAGCCGGGGCGCGATCGCACATTTGCTGTTATCGATCAACCCTTGGGCACGCACGACGATGGCTCGATCTAAGCTCGCCAAGCTCCGGGGCTTTTGGACGTGTCGAGGAGGTGTCGAGGAGGTGACAAATTTTCCCCTAAAAAATGACACCGATAGAGCGATGAACAATATGGCTGGGAAATAGCGCCGAGCGGCGGTCTCCTTGTGTCTTATCCTTGTGCGATCGTCGATGACCGGCTCTGATCGATCGTTACCAAGTGGTAACAAACGGTTAGTTGTCTGGGAGCAGCGCGTCCGCGTGTGTAACTATTTAACGCAACAGTTCTATCGCTTCGGTATACCACTTGTTCATCGCTGCGAGTCGGTTATTAATGATTTTTTACGACAACTGACTAGAATTCGAATTCTCTATTAACCTTGCCGAGTTCATGGCGTATATTTTAATTTATCGTTAAATTATTATTCGTGTAAATGTTGGTAGACATGAATTGAAAGTTTTTTTAAATTGATTATTGATCAGTACTAGTTTGTAGTCATAAAAGCTATTCGGCTCCTGCGTCTCGCCACTCTCGGTTCAAAAGGGCTCACTTTTCGGTCTTAACGCACAATTGTGTACCTTAAGGTACTATTATTTTTTCTATGGTTATTTTTTTAACCTCGGACAATAGAAGGATTTCGGTGATTCAGTGAATGCGTAAAGTAAAAATTGAAAATGAAAAGTATTTCGACTCATCTGTAACGCCCCCTAATAGAAAAGGATGAATATTTCTTTTGGGGCATTGACAGTTTTTCAGTTTTGTGGCTGGGGCGCAGCTTTTCTTCTTTCAGCGCGTCTGCGGTTGCTTTACAAATTGCCATGTAACACTCGTAACACTTACAAGAGTAAAGACTGCAGGCAGAAGGAGAGAAGAACTCGTTCGACGAGCGCTTGCCGAGTGGTTACGGCGAGGGGTAGGGCGAGGGGTAGGGCGAGGGGTAGGGCGACGGGTAGGGTGAAACCTAATTACAGGTGGATTCGATGCTCCTACTAACTGGGCTAGATGAGGCCATCAGGTCGCAGCGGGATACCGCGACACCCTCGTCTTCTACTCCTTGCTCCCTTCCATTTCCCTCTCCCGCCTTTTAGGATCGAGCAGCGAAAAGGCGAAGGAGGCCGGAGAGACAAAGCGAAACCCATATTACTCATCCGCCGTTGGCTCGCGCAGCTTCCTTCTAGCCCGTTTATAGCCATTTATCAGAGTACCGAGTATCACTCGGAGTATCAGTGTACCGAGGCCAAAGTACAATTCGGATGGGAGTCGGCGCGAGGCTCGCTTTCGGGGAGGGATGAGATGAATGGAGCTGGAACGGGCCGCGGTGTGTGCGCCTGTCATCGGTCATCGGGCCGCTTGGCTTGGCCGCTTCAAAGAGACAATTAATGCGGCCGCTCAGTGTCCCCGCAGCGACCTCAGCTTTTGAGCGCAGCTCCGGGGCAAAGGCGCGCATAAACCGTGCATTATGCGGTAAAGCACGCGGCGCAGCGAGTCCCTGGGAGGCCGGCTCGGAATCCGGCATCGGTGACTCGGCCAGCCGATCAAAGACAACGCGAAATCATCGCCGCGGCCAACAATGCGTCTCTTTCACTCTGCCTCCGCGACGAGGATGCGAGCCATCCCTTTTCCCTGCGCGCTAATGGTCCCGGGCCCTCACAATGCGTGTCCCCGCGCGCTACCTCAGCGCGCGAGCGCCGCATAAAGGCTGCTCGAAATATTAATGGCTTTTTAATGCACTCGAGCGATTTTTCCCACAGCCACCGAGGACGGCGCGGACGACGGCGCGGACGACGGCGCTTTTTCGCCTTCTCGCTTTTTCGGAGCGAAAGGGGCCGCCGCCGTGGCCCGTGCGAGGCTCGCTGCGAGGTGTGAGGACTAGGGAGAGGCGCATAAAATTACGAGTCTGCTGAAAGGACGAAGAGAGCGTCGGGCCCGGCTAAAGGCCTCGGCACAATGGCCGTGCGTCGGGCTCTGCGCTTGCGGCCAATAAATAAATGCTAATTCCGTCGATAGCGCACAATGGGCCTCGACGCCGGCGACTTTTCTCGGCGCGCGCTCGTTTATCTATCGACCGGAGTTCATTAAAGTTCTTTAATTGAAAAAGTCGAAAGAGGCAAAAGCGCAAAAGCGGCACAAGCGGCAAACGCGCGAGAGGGCCAGCGAGGTTGCGTGAAATCGCGCATTGTCCCGCCTTTTCGTTCCATTTGTCAAAATCCGGCGCGCGCGATAATGGACCGAGACATTATTATAGGGACACATTGAGCTCCGGCGCACCTCTATTTCGCGTTCGCGCGAGCTTTGGGCCCGCTTGGGCCGCTTTGTGGCCTACGGGCGGGCCTATGCCCCTCGGCGACGGCGACGACTTCTCCGTCGCTGCCGCATCGCTGTCTAATGTAATGGACTCCGCTGAAAACCGCACCGCGCGACGAATCCTTTTCCCCCGGCTTTGTCGACGGTGCTTCGGAGGAGCCGGCGGCCTCTCCTTCCGCGCGAGCGCTCCGTCCCCATTGAGCCGGCCACGTGGGAACTCGAGAGTATTTTTACGTTTCGCCATTCATATGGGCCCCGCTCTAACAGATTGTTTCCGAGAAGGAGCGCACGAGCGGGCGCGAAGGAGCGTCGCGTGCGCGACATTCGCTCAGCAACGAGGCTTGCACCTCAAAATTTCCTAAGAGTTGAGCGAATTCTTTTCATTTTTTCGTTTCGTCCCGTTCCCTTACCTTCGCAACCAGTCATATCGTTATTAACGATATACGATTAACTGATTGCTCTATTATGATAACATCGCTTTTGTTGTTAAATAAGCTAGTAAAATATTAATTCAGGGTGTATTAGAAAAAGCAAAACAATAAATGTTGAATTAGTAAAAATGAGAATCGAAATGTTTTCTAAAAACATATTTATTTTGAAATAGGGTGATTAAAGGTAATCGTAAAGATCATTAAAAGAAGTATAATAACGCAACTAGCCAGAAGGAAGGAAAAAAATATAAAGAAAAGCAGAAGCAGTGAGAGTTAAATGAGAGGGCAAGAGGAGTAGGGGCTACCCATTCCCGTTTTGTTCTCGTTTTGTCCTCGTTTTGTCCTCGTTTTGTCCTCGTTTTGTGCTCGTTTTGTCCTTAAAGGAAGAAAGAGTAAGAGAGTCAGAGAGTCCCACCTCTTGGAGATTATTCGGGCGAAAGCCGCGGGGGGTTCATCCACCTTCCCACCTTCGCAGGTCATCGCGAACGTAGTCGGAGAGGCAACCCCCGCAGGCGAGGCTGTATCGAATTCGTCGAGGACCGAACGTCGTCGGGCCTCATCTGGAGCGTAGCCCGGGAATTCGTAGCTCCCTCCTGGGACATGCGCCGAGCTCTTGACCCAGCGTTGGACCCCATTATACTCTTGCAGAAATAAAAATAAAGAACGTCGTCGCGTAGTCGACTCTTATCTTCTCTTCTTTCCTCTCCGACTTGCCAGGTCTGCCCGGTATACCTTCTTTGCTTCTTCCAGGGTAAGTGTTGGATTTATCAAATAAATGTCAACGGCCCTTTGCTTTAACGTCTCTTCAGCAGCATCAAAATTAGTAATAAATAAATGTTAAGATTTCGCATGTAATTGAATACTTTATTAATTATTATTTAAATTACAATTCATAGTACGTTTAAGGATAACCTGGTAAAACACTGCCAAGCCACTTTTAAAGCACTGCGACAGTACTGCCAAACTGTCAAAGCACTGCCAAAAATGATATTTCCGTAAAAGGTAAAAAGACTATTTTACTTTTATCAAAAACCACTTTTATTTAAATTTACTTGGTGGCCAGTGCATCCTCACTATTCCTGCTCGTGCAAAGCTCAAGTCTAATATTTTCTTCCGGTACTGCAGCTGTTTTACTATTTCACACAGCCTCCCGCAGAAGAGAACAACACAAAAGATTCAGATACGGAGATAAGAAACGACATCGATGCTTTCAGAAGAACGGGATTGACAGTCGCAGAGCAAGTACTGCTCAAGGAGATAAAACTAGAAGAAGATGCTTACGAATCTTTTGGGAGTAAGAGTAATTAATCAGAATGGTGCTTCTGACATCGAAACTGAATATTAAAGTGTCATCGTCGGCTCGAAGAGACGAAGAAAGAGGCAAGGAGGGTACCCTCCCGTGATGGCAATGATGAGATCTTTCAGGTAGCGGGAGATCTGGCTGACCTTTACCCGGGGCTGGCCATGATCCCTTTGATGCAGCAGCGCGCTGCACACCTCCCGTCTGTTTTCGGTCAGCCGGGCGAATTCCCCCGCGCGCGCAAGTGGGCGGGCGCGAGTAGCTCCCGCTATTCATTTCCCTGGAGCCGTCTTTGGACTCCTTTGGACTCCTTTGGACTTGGAAGAATTAATAAGTGACATCTCGAGAGAAAAGGTTTTACTTGGCCCTCGCATTCTTCCCGTCTCTCCTCTCTTTCTCCAAAAGAGCGGCCTTTGCGGCACGAGGAGCGCGCGCGGCTCCTCCCCGCTCCTCGTTTTTTCCCTTTCAGTGCTCAATTCAACGCCTCGGCTCTCATCAAGGCGCGCGCCTGCTCACAATGCCCCGGGATATTATACGGACACGCTCGTGGCCCGGCCGACACTTGGCACTCGAAAAGGACCGAGAAAAGGACCGAGAGCATAGGGCCGGGAACAGGGCCGAGAAAAGGCGAGCGAGGGAATTATGCGGGCCGCTTCCTCGCGGTCAGAAGCTAATTAGCCACCGCGCCTGGCCCCCTTTTGTCCGCGACGGCCTTTTTTCCGGCTCCGCCGAGTTCGGATAGTTATCCCTCGGAGAAGACTGAATAGAGAAGGAATTTGCTGGCTGGCTCTCGGCGCGCAATATCGCGGCACAGCTTCTTTCCTTTCCTTTTTCATCTTTTTCGTCTTTTTCGTCTTTTTCCTCGAGATGCTCACTCGCTTCGCTGAGGCGCTGATCGATGTCCCCGCGAGCGCGAGTCGATCCTTGGAATTCGATACTTTCGCCAGAGACTAGTCGTGCCCGGGCCTTTGAGGCGGAGGTTCCGCGGTAGTTTGCGCAGACTACGCCGGCTGCGTGACCAGCGTGACCAGCGAGACAAACTGACAACTCGTCGAGGTATCGATTGATCGACGTCGCATGTGGCCGTAGTTACTCGCTCACTCGCTATTTCCTTTCGTCAATTCCGAAAGATCCGTGCGCCGAGTCTCAAGTGTTACTCTTCTTTAGAATAAAAATGTAAAATAGATGTTTTCAACCTTCAAATTTACAGTCTCTCTCTCGAGATTGATGTGGCAAATTGGATATCTTTTATAAATTTGTCAAAATCCGTATAACGATCTGCGTTATTAAGCGCATGGCGCATCCATCAATCTGTTTATTTTTTTAACAGAAAGGTACTGCGTGAGTAAATTATTTGAAATGCTTCTGAGAACATCGGAAGCAATAATGGCGGTCTAAAAAAATTCTACAAATCACTTGTAGTGTATGTGTGTAAAATGCAAAAGTGATACTTTGTTAGTAATGGTTCAGATATGTAAAAAATTGGGCTCCATCTATAACATTGATAAATTTTTCCCATAAAGCTCGTCGATGTATTCAATCAATTCGAGCCGAGACTGACAATCCTATTATAATAATGAAATATAGTAGCAGCGCGCGCCAGTAAAAAATGCAGTTTCGATAGATCCAGCGCGACTGCTACATCGGTTCCTCGTGACGAATAAACAATGGATGAATTATGTGAGGAGGCGATGAAAATAAAAAGTAGAGCTCCATAAAATAAGGTACGAGGTCTGCAGGCCATCGAGAGCGCTCCTCATAAATAATTCAATCGGACGTCACAAACCGCGGGAGTTTGATGGGACTCGGCGTGAAAATACGCCATCAACGGGCGGCTCTAGACAAACTGCTCCTCCAGCTATTATATATATTCTCTACCCGGAGGTATAGGTAGGCTATTCGAAACGCGGATTTAAAAAAATATTCTCGAAAATTTCGCTCTTGTGGCCATTGAGCCAGTGGTGTTAAATATTTAGCATTGATGAATAAAAAATTAACATGCACACGATTGTAGCAGCATGACGGCAAGTTTTTTTTTAACAAAAGCTCAGGCACGTCATCGTGAAATTCCAAATAGTGTCGCGAATACGATACTTATTGATGACTCAGCGATGGGGAGGATCGATAGCCGAGCTGTCAAAACAGAGTTGCCTGTTGGAGTCGCGCTCCAACGGGGCGACGTCGGCGCTTCGCGCGCGACTTATCGCCCCGTCAGCCGCAAGCCGTCGGTCTATCATTCACGAGGCTGCAGGCCGCGTACTCCTCTGTACCGAAAATGCAGGCGCACCGAGCCGTGCAGTGCAGGTAGGTTTCTATCTTGCTCTCTGTCTCTCGCTCGCGAAGCCCCGTGCCTCTTTTATCCGCTATTGCAATCTGCGCCGCTCGCGAGAGGAGCGCGAGAGGAGCGCGAGAGGAGCGCGAGAGGAATCGCCGCGAGCGCGCTTACCTTTGACCACTGCGCAGCGGAGGGGATCGAGACGCGAGACGCCTTTGTCCGAGCAAATTGGCGCGGTGCTTCGACAGCTACGTGGGAGTTGCGCGTGCAGCTGCAAAGTAAAAAATAGTAGAATAGTGGCAAGTTTCGGTGAAGGGCGTTGGGGAGGGGGTCGCTCGGCCGGATTCGCATGGGCGGGGTCGAGGAGAGGAGAAGAGGTCGCGGACTCGCGGCCGAGGTCAGTAGTACGGAGCCGCCAGCCGGCCGTAATTTAGCCGGTCGTTAAAGGCCGATCGTAAAGAGGAGAGGCGCCGTGGAGTATCTGTCGCGGGCTGGGCCCTTTGTTCCGCGTGCTCGCACGCTGGCGCGCTCAAGATCGCGCCCCTTTACGAGATAAGTGAAAAATGATCGTATCACTTACTTAATTGAGAACTGCGACTTACACACTGCGCCGAGTTGTAATTTGCCGGGCGACAAGATGCGACGCTGATGCGAGTGTATCGCCGCTCTTTTATCGGGCATCTAAATCTCTTTTACTCGAGCGCGGGGCTGTTTTACACTTTAGCTTTGTCAAAGGCAGCTTTGCGCTTATTTTAAATTCAGCTGCGTCGACGCGGGATTAGCTGCGCCCGGTCGAGAATGGCTTAGCGAGGGCGCGAAGGTGTCGGGCTGTATACAGACGTAAAGGCGGGCTGAGCGTGGGATAATTAAAAATCGCAATTTCAGATGAAGAGGTTGGATTAATGGGCTCGGATGGCGAATGCGAGGGCGAGGGCGACTGCGAGGGCGACTGCGAGGGCGACTGCGAGGGCGACTGCGAGGGCGAAGGGCGAAAAGGGCTCGCAGAGAAAGATGGGCGGCCGTGGCCGGTGGCAAGAGAAAAATACCGATGACTCCGGCCGAGGGAGCGGGCGCGGATCGCCATTAAGCGGACCCCCTGCCGCGTGGCCCGCGGCAAGCCTTCACAAAAAACTGTAATTGGAAATACTTTTCCTCCTTTTTTCCTAAAATAATTTATGAATCCGTGCGGCCGTGTGTCCGCGAGGTCGCCAAGCGCACCAATTCGGCTCCTCGTCCCCCAGTGCCCCTCGAATGAATAACTGCTTGCATTTTAACGCTCGCCTTCGCCTGTCCGAGCTCCGCGTGCTCCCCTCTACTCGGTCTACTCTCGAGGTCGGCCGGGCCACTCGCACTGTCCCGCGCACTGTCCCGCGCGCTGTCCCGCGCAACCCGCACTCGCGAGTGATTAATTAATTGGGCAGAATTACGCGAGGCGCGTGGAATAAAGGAGCCGGTTTTAATCGATGAGCGTGAAAGAGTCGAACCGCCGAGCGCTCCGGACGCTCCGAACGGTCCGAGGCAATTACCCGATGATTAAAGGGGTAGCGAGCTGCGAGCGCGCGCGCGTCGATTAATTTTTTCTGCCGCGCCTCATGCTGGGCACCTGACAAAGTAAGCGCTCGGCTCGCTCGCTTCCTGCCGATGCCGCGGCCGGGCAGCTGCCAATCGCTCGGCAGCCGAGCGCATGCCGATGTGCCCTTATCGCCCCGAGTACTTGCCCGATTCTGCGCGTTTCGGACGTAATGAAGACGAGAGTCTCCCCTTTCGCCTTGCGGACGAGCAACGGCCAGCCCGGCGGTCGGCTGCAAAAGTGCTTTCGAATTTACGACACAGCGCGGGCCAGCGGGAGTGCTCGAAAAGACGTGGGAGGAAGGAAGGGAGCGAGAGCAGGTACCCTGCCGAAGGATTGCGCGACAGTCGCAGCGTGAGGCGCTGCCCCCTGACCCGCGCCGCGACAATGGGATCCGCTCGAGCCACGCAATAATGATCAATTATCGATCTGTCATTCAAGCGGTTCGCGGGGAGGGAGCAGCTATGGCCCGGAATGCAAGACGAATCGCGCCCCCTCCTCTCTGCAGATCCTCCTTCGTACCTCGTCTTTCGATACACCTTCCTTTTCTCCTTTTCTCCTTCTCTTCTCCTCTTTTTGCTCGCGCCCCGATCCGTTCCTTTCGCACGGCGAGCTCAGCATTTACAAGTTCCGGGGATCGCGTCGTCATACCTTCAGCTCAACCTTTAAATGTTTCTACTTTTTAATTAGTTCACTGTAAACGACTTGATGCAGCTTTTAAATATCAAAAGCACTGCTGCAACGGAGAGAAGCTTGAGCTTAATAAGGAGGTTTCGTCTAATTATAATGGAATTAAGCAGTAGAGCGTTTCGCTCTCGGTAATGAAAGCCCTGGAGAAAGCCATAAAGCGCATCAAAGTTTTTTTGCTAGCGATAGAAATGAAAGGAAGGGAGCCGCTTGCGAATCAGGGGCATCTTGGGCGTCTTGGACAGCGAAGTAGCCAACAAGTTCGTTCCGAAGACTCTCGCGAGCTGGCAATGATGCCGACTCGTTTAGCACCGCCCGGGGAACTGGAGCACTTGGACACTGGGGACTCGAGGCGCTTCCTTCGCTCCGGCTTTCTCACAGCAGTAAACGCTCGGTCGGCGAGTAACTACCGGCGAGGCAAAAAAGCCTAAATTAATAATAATAACAAGGTTGCGAGCTCGCTCGAGAGCGAGTCACAGGTACTTTGATCTCGCTCGCTCTACTCACTCGACTCACTCGACTAACTCGGCGGCCTCCACGTGTGCCCCCCGTCGCGACGCCGCCGCCTAATCATTCTTTAAACGTGCACAAACAAGTCTCCGGGGCCTACAGAGGATATGCGGAGGAGGTCAGAGTACGAGAGCGCACGAGCACTACAAGAGCGCGCCACCGCGCCCATACGGAAATTGAGCGAGGATGAGGGAGAGAAAGCGAGGAGAGCGAGAAAAGCAGCGAGGGAAAGATGATTCCGAGACGCGAGAGCGGAGGTCGAATCTAAAATGCAAATTCACTCGACAAATCACTGTCGGCTGACAGGCCGACTTCTCGCCTCCTGCACTACATTTCAAAGGAAAATTTAGGGATTGCGCAGTTCAATTTTCATTCAACAAATGAATCTATCAATAAATCTCTAGCTTCGTTAGATCTTCCGGATTGATTTGTATAGAAGAAACTGAAAAATTATGAAGAAAACAGAAGTAAGCAAACGTTTCTTTACGCATTAGAGATTGAAAAATGTTTCTCGAGCAGCGCCTGCTCGTTCGCTTTTTAAGAGGCTCACAAATAATCAAGTTTTAGAGAGTCGAATAAGCATTGTTTACTCGCTATCGGGTTTAAAGCAAAGAATCAAGGCACAACCAGTTTAACATTAGTCAGAAGTTACCGCGCCGGTCGCGAGTTGGCGAGTTCTCAGTTCTCATAACGAGTATATAAAAGCCGTAAATCGGGTAAAGCAATGATATGCCGTTCGCGTCTGCTCGCGTGTCGCTGGAGGCTAGTATTCGGGGCCAGTATTCGGGGCCAGTATTCGGGGGAATCGTATTTATGAGAAATCACGGTAGTATTTTTTATAAGAGGAGGCAAGAGGAGGGAAAGAGAGGGAAGTGGACTCCCCGCTGCTACCGCTCGGCGCTAGCAGGGTCCCCGTCGCCGGAGTCGAGCGGCGTGGACAGCGCTAGCGCCAACCTCCTCCAGGACTACCGTGCTAAAAAATATTTCAAAAGTAGCCGTATCCCCCGCCACGAAAATTCCTCGAGGAATCGGCCCTCTATTCCTCTGGCTTTATTTATGATACGGTTCCTTAACGATTTTCTCGATCCGCCTACATTTGATCTTTATTATAATAAGTTCCTTCATTTCTTCCCGCTCTTTCGACATACCTCCGCCCGCTCCTTTACTTTTTTTCCTCCTCCTTTACGCTCCTTTACGCAATAAGCGCGCCCGGCGCCAATAATAAACGGCTCCCGCTTCTTAGAATAAACGACGCTTTTTCACCTGTGTACCTTGTATCGACGTAAATGAATTACAATTCTTTATGCTCGGGTCGAATAGCCGCGTTGTTGGCCGCAGGCCTCCATGCTACTGTGGGAACTTTTTGCCCGATCCTATCTGTTCAATGAAATGACCGATCGCGCCTCCGACGATAAAAATTCCGTGTCACGCGACGCGCCAATTCTCCCAGATTAGTCAGCGTGAAACCGAGTCTTCAGGCCCGCGAGGTCTTTATTAAAATATTCCTCGCGTACCGATTCATTTATTCGCTTTTCATTTTTTCATTTTTTGACTCGTCAGTGAAACCCAGTGAATTCTGACGAAACCGCGAGGAGCCCGCCAGCCCGGCTTAATTAAATCCGCCGAGCTTGAATAATTAACAGCGGCACGCTAGCTTGCATTTCACGGGGGGCCCAGAGCTGCCAGTACCTGCTTGCGCTCTCCAATATTTCAGATTTTAACGGATTCATCGATCAAGCTTAATGAAATAGATATTTTAACGTCTTCTTACGAAATTGAGTAAATTATTCAACTACGCGATCGTTAATTTTTCGCTAGGGCATTAGCCGCGCGCACGCGCTGTAAATCTCGTGGGCGCGCGAGCAGCGCGCGAGTAGCCTCGGGACTGACTAATGGAATGATGCTCCGCCTCCTGGTGATGCGTTCCGCGGACATGAATCTCGAGGATCTCGGAGACCCCGTGGTCCCAAGGGCCGATGGGGCCGATGGGGCGCGCGCACGTGCGTCCGCCCGGCCGCCACGCACGCGCGCCCATGCGTCGGATTTTTGGACTCGCCGATCCAGCCGCCGGAGTTATGCGTTATTTATGCACCGGACGCGCGAGACAAGCGAGACAAACTTTATACACGGCGGCTGCGATGAAAGCTCGGCATTCGTATATTTAACCGACCGGGGCGCCGACATAAAGCTCGCCTTCCTTTTATTTGGACTTGCCTTTCATCCTTTTCATCCGATCATTACTACTATTGCCGCACTTTCATAAAAGTGCCATAAAACGCTGGCATTTACCAATTTCAAAGTATCACTTCGGTAGAGGGTTCAATTGGCGCTTAATTAAGTTGGCAACCAGAGAGCCTCAATAATCGTGAAGAAATCCAGCTGTCGGATGAACGACAACATGGGAAAATCGGAGTGCGATCGAGTTACTCCGCGTCAATTGTTTAGTGTAATTGGACGAATCAATCGGCGTTTCGCTCGGCAAGGGGTCCGTAGCGCCTTTCTCTGTCTCGTCATTGGAACGAGTTCGGACGCGCGAGATGTTTACGAGGCCAAAAAGATCGCAGGGGGCAGTCCCATGAAAGTGCAGCAGTGCTTGGTAGCGATCTAATTATCAGCGCGGCGGGACGTCGAAGCCCGGAAGAGCCTCTGTCAAGCTGACTTAAAATTGCTTAATTATTTAAAATTTAGCTAGGATCGAACACTTGAGCACGACGATTTGTCGGCTGCGGGAATACTCGCGGTGGTAGAGCCGGAAACGATAAAGTCTGAAAATCGCGAGGCAGCAGCCCGATCGGGCTCGCGAGCGCGCGCTCACTCGTCAGGTGAGAGAAGCTCCGGTGCGCAGGCAAGGGCCGCAAGGTGATTAAGCGAGGCTCTCGCCGGCGCGGGCCGAAAAAAGAAGCCGAGGGATATGCGGGTGGAGAGAGACTGGAGAGAGACCGGAGAGTCGGCGCGCGAGTCGGCGCGAGCCGGGTGGGGCGGCGGCCGAGGAACCGGCGCGCGGTGACGGTCAGCGAGCGCGCGCTGACCCCTGACCCGAGCCCCTTCCTCCGCTGCCTCCTCCTCCGCCGGCGCGCTCGCGCTCGCGCGGCGTGGGCGACGGGCCGGGGCCGCATGTTGGCCCGCGGGCGTCCCGGGACCGTGAGAACAGCACCTATAATATTATTTAGTCTGCCCGTGCCCCTCGCCGCGCTCTCTCCCTCCCGCGCCGGCGTAACGGTCCTCTCGCTCTCGCTCGGCCCGCGCTTCTTCCTCCTCGCCTCCACCGCCAGTCCCCCCGCGGCCGGCTCTCCTCCCTGCGCTTCTCCCTGCGCTTCTCCCTGCGCTTCTCCCGGCGAGCGGCCGCGCGCTGCAATAAGTGCACCTAACTACACGCGGCGCACTCGGCGCGCTCGCGCATTAATTGCCGTCGTAAATTGTTGCTGGCCCGAGCCTCGCGCGCGGCGCTGCGGCCGTCGCGGCGACAGCGTCCAGCGCGGAGCGTCCCCGCGCCGCCCCACCCCCGCGGCCCGCGGCCCGGCGCGCGCGGGCCCACCGCCAGGTGGCTCCACCAGCAGCGGCCGGCAGCGGGCCCCGCGTGCAGTCGCGAAAGCGCCACGGCCGGGCGAGCATCGCGTTCGCGTCTTCTCGGGCCGTCCCGATGCCGGCGCGCGCCGGACCCAGCCTCCGCCGCCCGATCCCGTCGCCCGCGCAGTGCCCGCAGCAGCAGCAACCGCCCGCAGCGCCCAGGCCATGCAGCAGCCGCCGCCGGCCAGGGAGGCGCGCGACGCCGAGGCCGCGCCCGCGGAGCCCGACCTGCCCAGCCTGACGCTGCAGAGCGTCTCGCTGAACCTGCAGACCGCCCTGCTGGCCACGCTGCAGCGCGCGGCCCTGCTGCCGCCGGGGCACGCGGCCGCCGCGGCCCTGAACCTGCAGGTGCTGGAGACCTACGTGACGCTGCACCGGCTGCACGCGAGCGCCGCCGCGAGCTCGCAGCCGGGCGAGCAGCCGGGCCCGCTGTCGGGTCCGCTGGAGCAGCCGGCGCGCCGGACGCCGAGCCTGGAGGACGAGGACCAGCTGGAGTTCGTGGCGGACCCCGAGGACGACCTGGCGCTGCTGGAGGAGGAGGAGGCGGCGCTGCTGGCCGAGGCGGGCGGCCCGTCGGCCGCGGGCCACGAGCTGCTGCTGCAGCGCATGGCCGAGGGGCCGGCCTGCGCGCCGGCCCCGGCGGCGCCCGCGGCCAGCTCCGGCTCGGCCGACGCGCAGCCGAGCTCCTCGGCGCTGCCCTCGCGGGCCTGCCGCGCCTCGCGCCCCAAGAAGCAGTTCATCTGCAAGTTCTGCAGCCGGCAGTTCACCAAGAGCTACAACCTGCTCATCCACGAGCGGACCCACACGGACGAGCGGCCCTACTCGTGCGACATATGCGGCAAGGCCTTCCGACGGCAGGACCACCTCAGAGACCACAGGTACCGACGCAGCTTTTCCGCCTTTCCCTTCCGCTTCCGCCCGACGCCCCCCGACGCTCCGGAGCACCGCGACTTCTCGGCTGCGCTAACGGCACTCGGACTTGCCTGCTTTCAGGTACATCCACAGCAAGGAGAAGCCGTTCAAGTGCGCCGAGTGCGGAAAGGGCTTCTGCCAGAGCCGCACCCTGGCGGTCCACAAGATCCTGCACATGGAGGAGTCGCCGCACAAGTGCCCGGTGTGCGCGCGCAGCTTCAACCAGCGCAGCAACCTCAAGACCCACCTGCTGACGCACACGGACATCAAGCCGTACCACTGCGCCTCCTGCGGCAAGGTCTTCCGGCGCAACTGCGACCTCAGGCGACACTCGCTCACCCACAACCTGGGGGTGATGGCCAGCACCTCTCCCTCGGCGTCCCCCGGCCTGCCGCCCGTCGTCGGGCCCGTCGTAGCCGCCTCCGGCGGCCCCGTTCTCCAGGAGACCTCTTAGCTCTCTACTTCTCGAGTAGTCTCGGCGCGCGCTCCTCGAAGCCGCAGAAAGCCCGCTCAGTTTCTGCTTGTAGCTTCGGCACTACTTGTGCTGGCGACGAGCGTCGCTCTAGTTTTTTTACCGAATTTCTTCTTTTCCCTTCGCGAACTCGTACAAAAGATTACTCTCGACGGGATGCTCTTTTCGCGCGACGAAGGAAAGGGATTTTTCTGTCAAGGAATATATAATACTCAAGGATGTTGAAAGCGACGACTCAGCAGAGAAAACTGAAAAGTAAAGAGTTCGTGTCTCTTTATCATTTGGATAAACTTGGCGGCGTTGTAAACGGCGCGATTTAGGTCCGTCTCATCTTTGCCCTTAGTAGCTGGTAAGTGATAGCCAAGTGTTGAGATCGACTTTTAAAATGTAGACTCGTGCTCACCGATATAGATGGGTACTTATGTGTGCATATTAAACACGAAAATCACGTGATATCTGTGTTCTCATCAAAGTGTAAAATACTATTCTTTCCCTTATCATAACATTATTATAATATTTCGCCAAGCGTACATGTTATCCTCGTTGGTTGATTAAATTAAATTTCGCCAAGCGCACTTTTGTCTCCATCTCATCTCTTTCATTATGTGTATATAAGAGCGTGATACGTACAAGTATAAGTAAATAGACAATAAAGGATAATTATAATTAGACGTATGGTGTTGAATTCATTTCCACAGTAACCAGCAAGAAATCCCATTTTTCAAGGCGGAGCATTCGCTCGAAAAAAGAGCGATGCTAATTTATGCGTAATATACGTGGCGCATGAGACGCATGATCAGGCGTATATGGCGTATATGGCAATCAGCCGACGGGTCATTATTAAGATTATGTCTCGCCGGCTCCACTTCGGACTCCAGACTCCAGACTCCAGACCGCTCCAGACTCCAGTCCAGCGGGCGCTCTTTCTCTCTCTCTCCCTCGGCTTGTTTCTTTCCGCGAGCTTGCGTCTGACGGTTAATGCGAGAACGAGTTCGTCCGCGTCTCTTCGGCCTAATTAATTGGCCGATGCGCTTTCTTGGCTTTTCCTTCGTGATTTCTTTATTCAGCAGCGACGCCGATCCTCCCGCCCACGAGACTGTCGAAGCTGTCTCTATATCCTGCGTGCCGTGCTGGCACATCGCGCGCGAGTCGAACAAAAACGCGTATCGTGTTACAAAGAACGAGCCGCCCAGATGCTCGCGGACATGATACCGAGACGCGTTTAGGGTTACCTTTGACTCGCTCGCCTTCTGCCCCCTCTTCCTCTTCCTTTTTACTCTTATTCCCTTCCGCGCCTACCTTTTCCCCTTTTTTGCCTTTCCGCCTCTTCGCACATCGTTGCCTACTCTTAGGTGTTTTTTAAGCGATAAAAACTCGGAAGTATAGGTACCTACTGATTGGCTGAGCGCACGCACAGCTCCTTTCGTTCCTACTCGTGCTTAAGCGGGCAAATTAGTCAGGTTTCGATTGAAAAATGAATATTTTCGAAATCACTCGTGTTTACATTCGAGTAGCTAGTAAAATAGCTAGTAAAAAGGGCGTCGATAGATTGGAGAAAGATTGATTCGGTGGAAGCAAGGCAGAGCTCGTAGCGGAAGGGTAATCTGTCAAAAGCGTCAAGCGGCTAGACACAGTACCAGACACGGTATTTAAATCTCGTGCGGAGCGCAACTGAAAAGAGAGGAGCTAATGGCAGGGCTAGAAAATAGAGCAGGCTTAAAAGTAGTTGCGCGGAGAGAAAAGGAAAGAGATGGTGGGCGCTCGTACGCGCGTAAATCATAATTTATTTAGAAAGCCAAACGTCAGCGGTCAAATGGCGAGCTCGTGCCGCGCGGCGTATATTATAAGCTTGGATCATAAACGAGGATCAACGCGGCGCTCGCATGTAAAACGCAGCGCGAATAACCGACAATTATATTGCGCCGGTCGTGAGCGAGCCAGAGAATCTTATTCCGGAATTTCAGCGACAAAAATTAATCTTCCGCGGCGGCGTGCCTCGCAACCCACGCAACCAATTATCCGTTGAAAATACCGCCGTTATTTAGTGACATGCGGGAAAGTCCGTCGGCTGGGGCCTAACCGGGGCCGAGCCGGGCCTGAAGAATGCCGCGCGGCTCTCGGTTTATCAGATATTTGCCGGGCGCGAGTTCTCGAGTGCATACGCTCTGATCTCGCGTTACGGCCGCAACTGCGCGAAAACTGCGCGAAAACTGCGCGAAAACATAGTTGACGAGATAAGTGCTCTAATAGCGATATCTAGTGTGCGGTTATCATTGTGACTCGCTACCAATTGTCCTCGGAAACGCTGGAATTATTCCGATAAATCAGGAAAAGCGTGGAAAACGTGTTTTTTCCTTCTTTCAACCACTTGGCCTATTACTCATTTTATGAGAAGGATTTTTCCTCTGAAAAATAAGGGGTCGTTAAAAAGGTACGCATTCGGGGCCGCGTTTGAGCTCGCGCCATTCACAATAGAAGAAGATGTAATAGGCAGATTATGCCCGGTGTTTATGGGCAAGGCAGCTTGTCCGGGCGCTGCGGGAAATTGAAGCCGAGTCGTAAGCGCGTGAACTGAAGATATCGGGGCGGCCAAGTGCGGACGCGCTCACATTATAAAGTGAGATTCTTGAGTTAGCGCCCTCCCGGCGGGTGTTGCTCGAGCGACCGACACATCCCATTCCTCGGGCTTTGCGAGTCTGTCCTACCTCGTGTATCAATTGTCTCGCCGGCGCTACATCTTTCTACGGTACAATAATTCTTATTAATAATAATTAATGTTATAAGAGTAGGTGAGACGAAAAAAAGAAATTGCGCAATCGTTGGGAGAGGAGCGATCCTCGAAGGCTGTGCTGGGGGTTTGGGGGCGAAAGAGGACGGAAGAGTGAGGAGCGGGACGCGGCGAGAGAGCGGCGAGAGCGGCGAGAGACGGCGGGTGGGGATTCTGCGCAGGCTTCCAGGGGGACGTAGGGGACCACACGCACGCGCCGCCCACAGATACGCTATCACGTGGCTACAAGCCGACGTGATCTGCATGTGCGCCCGGGCGCCCTGGAAAAAATACCGCCGCTGCGATTCTTTTTCCCTGCCCCTTTCCCCTGTGCGATCTGCGCTCCCCGTACGCGTCGCTGCCGTTGCCGGTGCTTCTTCGTCAATTAAAATTGTTGAGATTTGCTTGGGGAAAAAGCCGGTAGTAGCTGGAAATATTTTGTAAGTACGCGTGTTATTTGCGCGAAAGCGGTTGCGTGACTTCCGGGCGGCCGGCTGGCGTTGATTTGGTGCCCGTGTTAAAGGCGGTGAGATCGAACGCGAACGTGGCCGCGCAGACATGACGTCTCCATATGGGGGCGAGGGAAGTTGTACTTGCCGATATATACGATCGGAGAGAGATAGCGAGAAAAAGGTACTCGCGCGGAAGGTGACCACCCGCAATACTCACCCGACACCTCTTACCGCGGATTTACAACGACGGAAAGCATTCGAGCTCTCCTTCTGCCTCACCTTCTGCCGAGCCTTCTGCCGAGCCTCTGCTCCTTCCCACATCTTTACGGCTTACAGATTCGCCCGACACCTTCAAATCGACCATTCCTCTTTTATTGCCAATTGATTTCTGATTTCCCCGCTTATCAGACGCGAACCATAAAAACACCACAAAAAAGAAAAGTGGACTTTATCCAGAAAAAACAATAGCTTGAAGAACGTGCAAGTACTATTTGAACTTTTGAGCTTTTCAAGCCCGAGGCTTTTTATGTTAATGTGTAACTCATCACAATGACTTATAAATTAAGCAAATTATATGTTATCTTCCCACGCGGAGCAGGACAAGTCAAAAGAAGAAAAGAAAAGAAGAAAGAAAAGAAGAAATGTAGATTTTATTTGTTCGAAAGTCGTGCAAGGTGTATTAAGCCCTTGCTGTTCTTTTTCGGAGCACCGCGCGCACAAAGTGGATCTACATTCGCATTCGTATATAAAAAAGCAAAAAGAGGAAAAGAGGAAAAGAGGAAAAGAAAAAGTACGAAGGTGAGTGAGCCAATGCGAAATTGTATATGAAAGTCGTTTAACCTTCGAAAGGACGTGTACGCGCTGCTCCGCAAGTGGTCCCCTCCTCCGGCCTCTTGTTCCTTCACCCTTCTTTTCGGAGGGAGAACAGGAGAAAAAGAAGCAAGACCCACACCTTGTAGCATTTGGCGGCGGTGGCAAGCAGCTAAAATATCGGCGGGATCCACCGCGAAAGCGCAGGAGATTTTATTTATTGGCCCAGGCCGCGACGAGACGCGACGCCAACTTACGGTCTCTTGCCTTTCCGCGCCTCGGGCCCGTCTCAGACCTCCTTCTTTTCCCCGCCTCTTGTCGCCTTTTCGCCTCTTTGCCTCTTTGCCTCTTTGCCTCTTCGCCTCCCTCGCCTCTTGGCCTCTTCGCCTCTTCGCCTCTTCGCCCGTCTCGCTTCAAGCCGCGGCCGCGCTCTTTGTTTCGCGCGCCGCGCCTTCGCGGTTGTCACGGCGGTCGCGGCGATCGCGAAATCGACCAGCCTCTAGCGGCTCTAGCCTCAGATCCGCGGACGCCCTCGATTACGAGCTCGCTGCGGTTAACTAAGCCCAGCTTTTTTCACCACTTCTCCTTCTGCTCTCTTTGCCTTGCTCCCCTCGGACGCTCCTCTTCCTTCTTTCTTCTTTCTTTCTCTATTATCGAAAATACCTCCGAAATGTGCCCGTCCGATCTGAAGTTAGGCCAAACTTCATTCAGTTTCTTCGAAACAAAATTTTATAAAAATAAGCTGTCCGATTTAATGAACTCGGAAGGTACTGCACTTTTAGTCTGCTGTTTAGGTACAAAACACGGGAAAATCGCGCGTGTGTCGCAAAAAGTATTTGTAAACAGAAAAATTCGCGCAAATCCATCCGGCTTTGGAGAAGTGTGGAGGAGTAATCTACGGCAGCGATCGAGCGGCTTCCTCGGAGCAGCGTAAAACAACGCGGCATTCAATGTTTATCAATAAACGCTTAGGCAGCGCCACAAAAAGGCCGAGGCAGTCAAATGAGAGTTAAACGCGGTAAGTGCGCGCAGCTATAACTGTAGTATACTAATGGCTGCGGCGCTCGTATAAATGCGCCGGGAACACACTCGATCGTTCGGGCTCTCTCGCCGCGCGGGGGCTGATTTTTCCACCCGTCAATCCCGAGGCGCATCTCGCGCAATTTGACTCGCGCAATTGGCCGACATTCGCCGCCGAGCGTCGTTTTTACAGACCGCGCTGCGCCGCCAAATGCCAATTATAACCGCCAATTATAATCGAATGCCTCTCTTTCCTCCTCCTTTTTTCGCTTATTAAATCCCCAGCCGTATTTTCTTTCAAATAATCGCCGAGCGCCCGAAGCTCCGATGAGTTTGCGCGTCTGCAAGTTCGAGCTCGCACTTTTCCCGCGCCGGTTTAAATCGTCGCCTTTTATGAAAACTAACAGATTTTCATTTTGAGGCGAAGACTGACAGATTCTTTATTTCCCACCTGCACCAACAAATTGGCGCTTTTGCTTTACTTTGCTTTTAAAATAATTAATACATTTGCATTCCCGCTGAGAAAACTAAAGGTGTGTTTAGGTGCTATCTTGTTTATGTTGAGAATCTTAAAGGTTAGCGCTGCACCTTTGAAATTTTTAATTAAAATCTATATATATAAATAATTAAGAAAACTTGATTTTACACGAAAGTTATATTGATTTATTTATCAATTCAGCGTTTTAACCTAAATAGTTAATTATTGTATTGAATAATGAACCAATCACTTTGTTCTTTTCTAAACATTTGAAATTTGCCTTTTGTACTTTTAAGACAAGTCCTCGTATTCCAAAGATAAAAGTTGAATATTATCGGTAACAGAAATAATAATTTTCTTAAAATTTTAGCTGCGTGTCAAGAAACTATCGATTAGTCGAAATCTGCTAGTGTTCGTATTACGAAGCGACGAAATGGCTTTGTTTAACTCGTATTTTGTGCTAGAGCTCTTCCTAGCCCTTGCGCGTGCATAAAGAGCGAAAGTACGCGCCGAGTGGAAGGGGAAAAATGAGCGTGGCGGCCGATTGCGAGTATTCGTGTGAAATAAAAGAAAGATCCCGCGGTGACGCCGGACGACGACTATATTAATGCCGGAATGCCGCGATGCCGCGCGACACGAAACTTTACGGATGAGGGCTCAGAGGCGCGCGAGCACGTTCACTTTATTTCCCCTGCGGCGGCTCTGCAGACTCCACTCTCTCGGAGCCGAGCGGCCCGTTAACGCCGCGCTCATCGCCTCGGCGTCTACTCCCACGACATTTATTACCGAGTGCAGGCTCCAGCCTGAAACGGGGAAGAGCTGCCTCTCGCGCCACTCAAAAGGACAATCCCCGCGACTGTTCGTTTTTACCAATAATCAAATTCCGTTATGTGCTCCCGACGATATTTTTATGCTTTTACGCAAGACCTTAGTCTCTTACTTCCAATGCGCAATTCATTTTGACTTATATTTGATAATTAAGAGCTCGTAAATTGAAAACTAAAACGAAAAAACATACACTACCGGTCAAAAGTTTAAGTTGACCACTTAAAAAAAAGTAAATTCAATAAGTTGCATATCTCAGAAACTGCAAGTCCTATCAGGCTTTAATTTAGCTCTTTTTTTTGAGTAGAGAGCTTAAAAAGCTTAAACTTTTGACCGGTAGCGCAATTATAATGTTTATTCATCGTTTGTTATCAATTTCTGAAAATGTGTCGTTAATTTGTCTGTTAGCCCTATTTGTGAGGCATTTTTTTTCACAGCATGTAAAAACATTAGTTCGCGGAGCTCTTGGTCTTTTCGAGTTTCCGAGCGTGGCCTCAGGATCTCATGAAGAGCGTAAATCTGCAGGGAAAAGGCGGCGAATCGGGGAGGAAATGGAAGCCCTCACCATGTTATTTTAATTAATCTGGACATTCCGATGCGACAGGGCGTGAATTATCGGCCCCTCGCTATCTTGCGCTAGAGAAGAGCCACAATAATGCCAGACGTCCGCGGCGAGCATTCGCACGAAGGCAAGATTAGGTTATCTGCTTGTTTCTCCTGCCCCCTGTTGCCCCCCTTGCCACTCGAGCATACCTGATCCGCGAGGATGTGGGTTCGCGCCTCGAGTCTCACGAGGCTACTAAATAAAGTCCATGGGGGTGGAATACTGCTGGGGCCCGTGCGAACGGAGAACCAGGCTCCATTCGATCCTTAATGATGCTTATCCCAAACAAACAGCGCTCGGCGCAAACTCCCGCCCGAACCGAATTTTTCAACCTTTATTTTTCTCCGCCGCTGAGCTTTTTTCCATATTTACCCGGAGCTCGTTTCACTTACAAATTGCTTATGCCGCGGTTCTTCGGGCGGTTCTTCGGGCGGTTCTTCGGTTAACCTAATGAGCGAACCCCTCGATGGAACAATGCGGAAAAAGATATCTCGCCGAGCGTATCAATTCGCTGTTTATTACCTCGCTCTCTGTGTATTTAAGCAACATTTCGATAAGGACCCGTATTTATTCACGTAAATAACGGTCCGATAATGTACGCTCAGATAATGAGCTATCCCCTCTGGCCTTTTTTTCTACCTCCTCAGCAATCTCTGTTTTCAACACCTCTCGCCCGGCAGTGGAAAGTTTCTAATTGTGCAATTCTTGTAATTTCAGCAAGGAAAAAAATAATTGAGCGAATGATCGAAGCACGCTGCTCTCGTTGACTTTAGCCAAAATAAACACAAGCTCAAAGCTCCGAAGGTAACGCGAAGCACCGGGTGGCTCCATAAATACAGAGTTATATTATAATCGGGCTTAGGAGCGCGCGGCGCGGCGAGTTCATTATTGGCGTTCCCCCTGCGTCAGCAGTTCGTAAAGCCATCGAATAAATTAAGCGCTCGTCTCTCGTTAGGGTCCGCAATCGGACTTGCAATAAGATCGGCGAAAAAATGGTCCTAGTAAGGCCTAATAAGGCCTAATAAGGCCTAATAAGCGTGGGCGAGGCGCGGCCCGGTAATGTGACGTGCGTCCGTCGTCGACTCGCGCCGGGAGGCCTTATCGGTGCGTTCGCCGCGTTGGCGCATTCGCCGGCGCCCGACGCGGCCCCCCGTGAAGCACGAGGACACGCGGCCGCCACCGCTCGGAGCCACGCGCGACTCCGACTAACCCGACCAGCCGTCGGCTCTCTGCGTTTTGAGCTATCCGCTGAGTGCCGAGCGTCAAAACATCCGAGGGAGCTCAACAGCTTTCGCTCGACCACTCCGGGCTTGTGCTTTTCGCTTTATTTATCCTCGGCGAATTTTTCGCCGCCTCTACAAGTCGTTCAACATTTTATTTAAATGCTAATTTATGACTGTTTCATCGGGCGCCCGTCCTTACTTTATTACCTTATACCTATCGATTGCTAATAAATTTCCAAATTTGCATAATAATATTTTTTAAATACGGAACGCAATTAAATCGGAATGTGAAATTTTATTTTTATAATTCAATCATCATTAATAAATTTCCGTTTAACGACGGTCGTATACCATTGCTGAGGGAGCAGACGTCTCATCGAATTTCATGGATCCGCCAGCGATATTATTTATTTGAACGATGGAGAAAAAAGAATAGAAAATAATAAAAAGTGACTATTTGCATGTGCTTTGGTGGCGCGGTGGAAGGTAGATAAATCGATGGCCGTTTGCTTAGGGGTCGCGGCGGGGGTGTTGGGTCCGTTAGGTGTTAGGTGCACAAACACGCGGCGGCCGGCTGCTCGGTGCAGGTAAAGGCGCAGCGTAGATAAGACCGGGGATGGTTGCGTGTGTGCTCAGCCGACGCGGGCGGTGCGGGCGGTGCGGGCGGTGCGGGCGGTGCGTCTTATCACGCCGATGATCTGTGACATTTGAAGAGAGCACCGCGCCAACTTGGCTTTTCCGTGCGCACGACTGTTTATATGGGCGCACCTACGACACCTACGACACCTTTGGGGAAGCACGTCGCCTCCAGTTGAGCTCCCGCCACGCTAATGCCCTCTTCCGGAAAGCTTTCACCTGGGGCACTCTGTTTTCTGAGACATTTAGAGCCGCAGACGAGAGAAAGTTTACCTGAATTTACTTTACTGAGCGATGTTTACGCTCTGTTTTCATCTTGCAGACGCTTTTAATTGAGGCATAGAAAATAAGTAAAACAGAGATACCAGAAAAAATTGAGAGGAACTGGTAAAGAATGCAGATGGGGTAAATGAAAAATGAGGTAAATTTTAACACTTTTGGAAGAAGGAAACGGTTCATTGACAAATAACCGGCTCGTAAAGGAGCGAAAGCCAGTAAAGCAATGAATGAAATAAAGCGGCACTCGGATGGTCGTACAAGCCTGTCGATGAGCTCGGATAAATGTAGAGAGTAGAAGGTGATGGAGGTCGCGAGCCTCGCGGACCGCAGCGTCCGCAGCGTCCGCAGCGTCCGCAGCAGCGTCGGCGAAGACGAATCTATTAAGCGAGAGCCGCGGTCGCCGCGGATTGAGCAATAAACCTACTGGGAGGTAAGTCTCTTTCTCACCGAGGGAATCGAGCGTTGGCCGATCCCCCGACGTCCGAGCGCCGACGGCCGACGGCCGAAGCAGAGCCGGAGAAGCTATCCCTGTCAGGCCCGTATCCCCCCAACAAGATGTCGCGCCGATAAAGCCTTCGCCTTCTCCCGCGCCCCCACCCCAGGCCTGAGCAATTCATTTAAACATTCCCCGAGGTGGTCGCGCGACAAATTACTCCCCAAAAGTCCTCCTGCTATCTCCATTCAGGAATCCCCGGCGAGCCGGGCTACAGGTATACGCACTCGAGGCTTGGAGAACCGATGACACTTTGGAGCTGGTTCCTTATAAGGAAATAAATAGCCTAGTGGTCCTCCAGAAATTCTATACGATTAAGCGGCCCGGCGAGTTTCATTCATGAGAACATCGCCGCGAGCGCCGTTGATGCGATCCGTAGGTCGGGAACAGCCGCACAGCCGCACAGGCCGAACAGCTTGCACTGCCATTACTGCCATTACCGCTGTTACCTCGGCTCTTACCGAGGCCGCCACTTATCGCCTCGGCTGATCGATATCGTCACTCGGTAAATCGGTAAATCGGTAAATCGATAAGTTGGCAATTCGCTCGTTTATCGCTCTCCGATTCGCCGATCCGAATTCGCGGCCCGCCAAAAGTTTGCATCGCTGACGCAAGAAGCACAGACAATGGACAATTTAATCGAAAAATCACGACTTTAGCTTGACGCTATTTTATTTTACGATAATTAACGAGGGGATTTCTTGGCTCTTCGGAATTGGCGTTAAACGCCGACTCAGTTACCGAAAGGCGAAAAGTATCAGGTTACACGCGCCTCGGACATCGAATGTCGCATTATTCGTGTGTGGCGGCTGCTGCCGAGCTTGTCCGAGGCCTTCTTTTTTATTGTCTTCCTTAAGGTTTTAAAGGCAAGTTTCGAGAAAAAAGTAGATAAGTCATCGCGTCTGTGAACGCGTCCGTGAACGCGTCCGTGGACGCTTGCTGCAGGAATTCCCGTGTTGTGCCTGCGTGCCGGGTGTTTGAGGTAAAAAGTCGTTAATTTCGGCGGCCGAATGGCTTATTTTGAAGGAAAGTCGAAAAAAGTGGCCTGCGCTCGGGCCTAATGTCGCGCTATCAAGATCTTGGAGGGAATGCGCTTAGGGAGGGGATTTTCGCGCCTCTAGAGAAAAAGAGAGAAGCGTATCCCGTACGGCTGGATTCGGCCGGATTCGGCCGGGCAGTTTCCGGAAGCGTGGAGATGTATTCCGAGATAAGCGCTCGGGAGAGAAAGAGGACGTTTTCCAGCTTCTCCGGAGACCCGGAGCCTCCGGAGCCCCCGGATCCCCCGGAGCCCCCGGAGCCTCCGGAGGTGACGTGTTTTCTCCCGTGAATTACGAGCCAAGATACGCCGGCGAGGCGAGGGCCAGCGCGCGAACGCCCATTCTAATATATCTCTTTCGAGGCGGCTAATTGCTTCTCCTTTTTTCTTGACACCCAGGGAGGTAATCCGCCACAGAGGCTCCCCACCTCCTGACTCGGGCCCGTCACCGCGAACGCTTCACGCTTCCACTACCGCATGGGAAATTTTTATTTTATACAGATTATCTTAAGAGCCCTATTCGCCCGCCCCCCCCCTTCCTAAGCCTCTCTTTCCTTATTTTTTATAGCGCTGCCCGAGTTTACCTGAAAATTCACTCTGCGATATCGCCACGAGGCGCTCTTCTTTTATTTCATTTTGATTGAATTAAAAACTGCTTTGTTCCGTCCTTTGCTCTCTCCAGCTCATTCCAGCTGCTTTTTTGCTCGCTGGATTCAGCATCTTTGCTCCAAGTCCGAATAAATTTATTGCATTGCGCTTGCCGGCGCTTGCTTAATCGCGATAACATTTTTCAGCATTTCTTCTTTTTCTCTCTTCTCTTGCTCTCTTTTTTATCGCTAAATTTAAGAATTTCAACATTTCCAGCTACCTTATCGTACCTTGTCCTACCGCCTCGGCCAATTGCATCGGGAAATGCTGCCTTTCGCTACTACATGCACACTTGGTGAGGCAACAATTTTAAGACGGTTAGACGCAGCTAGTTGCCCGTAAGAAATGAAAGACAAACAGCACACAAAGCGCTCTAAATTTAACGCAAAGTCGTACTCCTACGTAGCAAATTCTCACATTTAACGCATCCTCGTATTATTAAGCTCCTACCTTAATAAACGTAAGCAATGTTGTAGCTGAGACGATGAGTTATGTAAAAGAGTAGTTTTAATTTATTGTTCTTCTTGATATTTAGTTACTCATAACTAGAAAATTTGTAATTTGTGCTTACGTGGGCAACGTCAAGTAGATAAATTTCTATGCGGATATAAATCTAAAATGTGATTTTGCTGTTTTTTTAAGAGAACGGTATATTAATAAAAGAGATAATAATAACTATAAACTAAATGAAAAAAGCTTTGCACAAAGGCTCAGAGTATTGGCTATTTCAAGACATAAATTTAAATGTTACTGACAATTTTGCAACGCTGCAGTGCGAGCAGAAAAATTAAATGATGAAAAATCGATTCTTCTGAAGCACCTGTCTATGTGCAGAAATTCAGTTAATTGTTCATTTAATTACTTGTTTTATCACATGCGAGTCACTACTCGTAAATCGAACTATAGACAAATTTAAAGAAATATCATCGTTATCCACTGTTTCTCACGTTTATAACTTCTGGTCGGCAGTTGCGATATTATTCATATGACGCAATAATTGAGAATACTTAACAGCTTCTAAAAACTGACTGAATTAATCAAGCATCACCGCAATTTATATTTCTATTCAATAGATGAATTAAGATCATACGATAAGCTTCTTTGCACAACTTTCGCGAAGGCATTTATTACTTACTTTTGCTCAACCTTTTTCACCATTCTAACTTTGCGAGCAAATTTTCTATAATTTTCAAATGAAAAATAATTGTGAAAACACCGGAAATACTTTTAATGTATTTTATTGCTTACTGTCGAAAATTTCTTTGTAAATCCATCGGTAATGGTGGCTCTATTACAAACGTTTAGTCCAACACGTGTCTTACGCTTATTTCAATTATTTCAACATGTTGCAAGAGAATCGAACGTCGAAGACTTTTAAATCTGCACAAGATCATTGTGCAGATAACTAATTCACGCACGTTAACATTTACTACAGCAGAGATTATCGTATTAGCTGCGATAAACAGCTAATCGGCAGATGATAATTATAACCCTTTTACGCGTATAAATAGATTTAAAATTATACGCCTGCTAAAGTTAGAAAGCGTGCAAGTACATTGATACGGTAAAAATGGCCTTTCTATCGGCAAGATTTTATCCGCCAGCAGATTTGAGATAAGGGTCAAGTGGAAAAAATGTGCGACACAAGAGAACATAATAGAAAATCTGCGGGATGACTAGGTGAAATGGTGAAATTTCATCGGAAAGAAATTGAATTGGCTGCTGAGTGCATCGTCTGTTGCGTAAACGCTCGCTCGGTACTGGATAATTAAAAGGGCGTGCGAAGGAGCGACGGCGAATTATTAATTATAGGAGGCGCGCCGAGGCAGGATGTGCTCGTGCGTGCCACCTCGAAAATCATCTCCGGGAAGAAGCGCCGCCGGAGCAGCGCCGCGGCACCGCCTACCGATGCCCGACTTTGTCGCCGCGTGTGTCGCGAATCCAGGCGAATCCAGCGTGAGAGCGAGCCCCGATACCCCGTCATTATGCGTGACTCCTCGTAAACATACGCGTCCGCCTCGGCTCGCATTTTCACTAAATTAGAATTTACGTTTTTTTACCATTATCCTCGTACTCCTTTATTATCCCTTTTGTTTTGTGCAATCTTGTTACGTTTTTCGGTCAATTATGCTTTACACGCGGAATATTTGAAAAAGCAGTAGATTGTTTGGAATGTGCGTAAGCCAAGGCCGCGAAAGGGTGCATAAAAAAAGCAGCGAGTTTGGGCGCTGGTTGAAATTTGAGCAAGAGCGGTAAAGAGCTGCTGGGAGCGGCGGGTGTAGCGGCGGGTGTAGCGGCGGGTGGAGCGGCGGGTGGAGCGGCTCGGCCAGCGGGAGATAAGCGGCCGCGCGTGCATACGTAGCAAGTCCGGGGCGCAAAAGTGCGCCGGAGGAGTGAGTCGGGCTCGCACGCTCGAGAGAGGCGATGGGAAGAGGAGGTCGCCCACGCGTGCGTAGGATAATTGCAGGCGCGCGAGGTCCCGGCCGAGTGGGTGCGCTCGCGTGCGCTCGCGTGCGCGCTTTCACGTGCGTATACCTGGAGAAGGAACCGGCGCAGAAGAAGTCATCGATAAAGAGCGGAGGAGGCCGAGAGAGGAGAGAGGGGAAAGAGGTCGGAGGTCAGGAGGAGGGGGGGGACGCCCACCGAGCGACACCCACGCGAAAACCCCGCATTCCCGCTTCCTGTTCCTGCGCGCGCCTGCAACGCTCGCTCGACTTTTATTTGGCTCCGTCTTTTTCTGCCGCCGCGGCAGAAATTATATTAATATCGGGCGCCGCGCCGCGCGCATTCCTCGGAATCTTCGCCACTCGGACCTTTCTCTTCCTTCCCTGCCTCTTTTTCTTTTTTCTCCTCCTCCTCCTCCTCCTCCTCCGCCTCTTTCCTCTTACCCGCTCTACCGGCCGGGCCGCTTATCTGACTATCACAATCTCGACGAAAAGCACGTTCCCATAGCGATCCTTATAATTCAATTAGGATTGGTATGTGCCACTAATTCGATACTGACACTGTTGCTCGATACACCCCTTATTGTTCGGCCTTCATTCCTTTGTCTAATTGAAGGTTACGAGATGAAAAAGATTAAACTGGACCTAAGTACCTGCTTATTAGGACTAGAAAAATCTGTGTATCTATCTCAACAACTTTGCGAATCATAATGATTTTAAAAAATATACGATATACGGACTCCGTTATAAATAGAAATGCATAATTTATTCATCGAAGAGGTGAATAAAAAAGGAAAATAATTATCGTTTGACATTCGTGGGAGGCGAGAGAACGAATGGAGACTGGAGAGGAGGAAAAAGTCGAACGAGCTAAAAAAAGCTATTGGGAAGTCTCGGCTCTCGCAGCGGCTCTCCAGCGGCTCTCGAGCGGCTCGCCAGCGACTCTCCAGCGCGAGCAGTAAGTCTTAAAGTATCGATATCTTGCCTTGGGCCATTTCCGAAAGCTAATTGAAACTCTAATCAATCTAATCCCGGAGCACCTCATTACTCACGCTCACTCAAAATCCTGCGAATCAGCCGTAATTGTTGGTCGATTTATCATTCGTCTATCAATTACAGCCGTGATTAATCAGCCGTTTCATTAACGGCGTCAATAGCCCGTACTCGCCGGCTGTTTCTACCTCGCTGTCTCCTTCTCTCGACCCGCCTACTGCACTGCTTCCGTACGGGAAGTTTCCATTTCGCCATCGCACTCGTTTAATCTTCGCTCAACGAGTACCGTCGCTTCGCTCCCCGTTAATGCTCCCGATGACATTTCTCTGGCTTCTATGCGCCACATCAGCTAGCCTCACTACTTAGCTTCGCTCTTCGAGCCTTTGCTCGTTACATCGATCCAAGCATGAGAAGCAGTTATGTGTTTTAAAATGATCTATCCACTCGAGTGTTTGAGCTGTACACCAATTTATCATCCAGCGCTTTGCTTTTTTCACCTAACCAAGACAAAGACTCTATTTGTGTAGGATGTAGTAGTAGGATGTAGTAGAGGAAATGTTTCTGTACACCTTGCGTACAACAAAGGAAATTCCACCTAGTGCACTGAATTGGACTAACATTACAATTAGTTGAAGGCTGCCTAAATTTGGCGCGGGCCAATCGCTTGAGATGAAGCGAGCCGATAAGCGCGAAGTATCGATGAATCCTTTTTCGCGAATTAATTTATACAATTAAAGCGAAGATTTTGCACGGATTAGTCGAGCAGGAGGGCAGTTACACAACTTGGCTTGTGGGCCTTGTGAGCACGGAGCGATGATTCCGGCGATAAGCAGGTTGATTTCCGTATCAGGAGTCTGCTGGCTATTTGCATACGTCGTCTGGTGACGGGGAGGTGATTTTGACGCGATTCTGGCGCGATTTGGCGCGATTTGGTGCGATTTGGCGCGATTTCGGAGCGTGGCCGAGGCAAAAAGCGATAAAAAGGGAGCCCGAGAGCGGGAGAAGAGCGAGGGAAGAGATAGACGCAGAGGCGAGACGATGAGAGATGAGAATGTTCGCACGAGCGAGCTGATTGTGTGCCGCCGGTGACAGACGAGCGCTCGGCAGGCTTTTTACGAGTGCGTGCGCGCGCGCCCACTTTGCCCCCGAGGCCCGAATCGCACCGAAAGGAGACTGCGCGCTTGTTTTTGCCGCTCGCGGGCACGCGGATCAAATTACGCGACGAGGAGGAGAGCAGTCGCCAGAGGAGTGCCTCCTTGCATTATTCGGCCGGGCCCGGCCTGGCCTCGATCGGCCCTCGCTCACCATTTCTGGGGGCTTCCTCGGCTTATTTATGGCCGCGACACCGGCCGCGACACCGGCCGCGACACCGGCCGCGACAATCACGCAGCCACTCGAGGCCCGCTCGGGGGAAAACTTGGAGCGCGAGGGAGAGAAAGAAAGGAAAAAAGCAAAAGGGAAAAGAGGAAAGTTGGCAAACGCCGATACAGCGCAGAAATATGCGCGACTGCACTTGGGCGCGCGGACTATAAAGATAAAAATCGCCACCACTTGTGCTGACTTTTGGCCACTTTTGCCCATTTTTTTGCCGGACGAAGGCGCGCGAGGAAATTCCGGAGGATGCGAGGCACCTCCTGCCTTTTTGCTCCTTCGGCCGCCTTTACCGGGAGTTTTATCGCCGAGAGCAACGGAGGCGCGCCGGATACCGGATAAGAATTGTAAATTTCCTCGTCCATCGCTGATATATGGGCCTTGGAGGGGCCTCTCGAGATATCGCAGCTAATAAAGTGACACCTCGCTAATTCAGCTCGGCCCGAATGTTTAAGCTTTTTTCTGCCCAGATCACTGCTGGATTATTAGCCTCGCTCGAAACTTTACTAACTGCCGCATGTTCCGGGAGATTTGTTTGACATTTGTCGTTATTAAGTGGATTCCGGCTGCTACAATCTGATGAAATTTCTGTAGCTTGAAAAATACTCCAAGATCCGGTGAACGGGCAATAGCAGGCACTTGCTTTTCCATTGCACTGAGCTACTAAAGCGCGCTAATTTCAAGTGTCTTGGAGCTGTCGAGACTGCGAGAAGTGCGCGAGGAGGGAAGGAAAAGGGTTTGCGAGAGGAGGCGAGGTCGGGGCTTTCTCTCTTTCTCTCTTTCTCTCTTTCTCCTTCCGAAGCGACGCGAGTATTACGAGGGATTACACCGCTAAGCCGGAGCTAACTGGCAGCCTGACGTCATAATCTTAAGAAATATTCGACTGGCTGTTGCGTTCGCGCTTTTGCACACAGTTAGCCGCGATCCCCTCGAAGCGCATCCTCCGCTGCAGTTGTGCGTGCCCGAGCGCTCTCCCGACCGAGATTATGGATTCCCGGGCAAAGTTGAAGCTACATAAGCGAGAGGAGCAAAAATAAAAGAAGGCGCGGAGCGGGGCTGGAATTCCCTGAGCGAACCTGCAGCGAAGGAGGAGGCTCGGTAAATGCTCGAGAGCAGATCCCCCGGCGATCACCAAGATTTTTGAATCGATCAATTAAGCGACGTGTGGGAACCGTCCGAGCGCCCGTCCGAGCGCCCGTCCGAGCGCCCGTCCGGCCGTGATCCGTCGCCGTCGCACGTCCGCCTCGAGTGCCCCGATCGGCACCGGCGACTCAGATCCCGATCTCTCCGCAAACCTGTAATCCCCGAGCTCCTCTTATGTGGCGCGAACGCTCGCTCTTTCCTCTCTCCTCGTGCTCTCCTCGTGCTCTCTTTGTCTCGTTCTCGCCTCCCCGCCTCCCCGCCTCCTCCCCCGCTCGCCGTGCCCAGGCACACTTTCCTCCACCCGCGCAACCTTCCTTAAGCAATACGCACACTGCTCGCGCTCTGAGCAATTAACCCTTCACCGAGTTTACTACTACATTTATCGCTTGTTCGACCACAGCCTTAGTTTTTCATTTAAAGTAAGCTTTTTTAAAAGTTCCAACCAAATCATTTTATCTGAAATTATAGCTCGTAAAAGAGTCTTTCTCGCTGGTACTTTATTGCTTTTATTGCTTTATATAAGCATCGATAATTGTACTTACGATATAAACTATTTATTTATTGACCATCAATGTCAGTAAGCTATTTGGCTATTATTCACTTTGAACAAATATTGCCTTCGCAAAAAATGTCGCTCGCAATGCAGAGGAGATTTGCAGAGGATAAAGCGAAATGCTGCTAATCGCTCTTTTCACTTTCGCCGCGGAAAAAGGCGGCCCAGTTTCCAGTTGGTGCTTTAATGGACTGCGGGCTGGCGGGGGCGTGCGGGAAATTGGCGAGCGGCGCGTGCATTATTATGCGCGTGCGCGCTCGCGGCTCGTTAATCGCCGGCGATAAAAGTGAGAGGCCTCGCGGACGAGGAAACGAGCGCGGCGGCGGAGGAGGCTCGGGGGGCCACTCCTAGCTCGCGGCCCGTTACGTGTGCGTGCGCGGCGCTACGGCGCATAATTGCCGGGCGCGCGCCGCGCCGGCCAACGAGGAAGTTGGATCGCCGAGCGGAGGGATTCCCAAGCGCGGATGTAACGCGTCTGGGCCAAGCGCGACTCGCGAGCGGGCTTTATTATCGGCGCGACCACGACTCGCGAGACGCAAGCTCGATTTATGCGCTTATTAGTATGCCGGAACGAGCGCCCTGTACCGCTCGATGAATACATTACACATTGTCTCCTTCCTCAGAGACTCCAAGCTCGCTAAGGCCTTTGCTCATTACTAACCGATACCTATTTTCAAATTGGCTTTGTGGACTTTCAAATTGGATCGTCTGTGTCTTTAGGCAATTATTAAACATCGAGAAAAATTCTAAAAAATGCTATATTTCTTTGAATAAATAAAGTCGGACATTAGCATGTAAATCTTCCAAAGTCAAAAAGATTATGATCAACAATCGATCAATCATTGATCGCGGTTTAAAATGTGCCAAATGATAATTCTTAGTCATCTGCAGTCAGCGGTAAAACCGTAAAACGGTAACGTAGTAAAGCAGGCGCTTATGCAAGACTCGCCTCGCGAATTTTGATGAAACTGCTGAATAAATTTATATTTCGCATAAAAGCGAAGAAACCTGCAATATTTCAGCCGACATTGAAATGGCTGTGGAACGACGAGGGGTAAGCTTTCAAATTGACGCATTGCAAAATAATTTTTTATCCAAGGAATATTTCGCAGCCGATAAAAAAATTCCTTCGACACGCATTCAATTGCACTGACGCTATTGTCAAGAGTATAAAAAAATTTGCCGAGAAAGATTATCCGGTGGGCCTCGGATCTGACATACAGAGCGGGCCTGGAGACGGCGTGGAGACGGCGCGGAGGGCCTTGGAGAAGAAAGAGCGCGCGCTCGTCAAAATTTTTGGCTCCGTTCGAGCGGATAATAATAAAACGTTAATGACGTCGACGGGCAAGGTGGTCGTCGGGCGTTACATATTCTCGGCCCGGGGAACCTTTGAGAGCGGTAGAGCGCTCAGCTCTTCCTCTTCGCCATCTCCTCTTTGCATCCCGGTCGGCCGCGCGCGATAGTCCTTGTGTGGTCCGGCTGAGCGCGAAGCTAGTATCTTGTCACGGATACCCGTGCGCGCGTGTATCGGACTTGGGACATAGGTAAGCCCGAGTTGCCCGGCCAGAGAGAGCTGGGAGCGCTGGGGATCTGGAGAGAGAGAGAGAGAGAGAGAGAGAGAGAGAAAGCCGAGTGGGCCGGTAATCGAGTAGTCGGCAGTGTCAGTTCGCTCGCGCGCGCGCGCGCCTGAATTTAAGAGCGCCCCGTTTTGCGAACGATCCTGCTTTCCGCGAAGAATACACGCGCGGCCGGCTTGTAGGCTCGAGAGGTATGAGCTCGACAGCAGGGAAGAATGCGTGAAAAATTAAAAATACAAGAGGGATCTCTTGTATTCCTCTTTCGTGCGCTCTTATCTCGGTCGGACGAACGAGCGGCCGATTATCGGGCTCGGATGCCAAATTCGTCGTCGGCCCGCACTTGCTCGTATTTCTAAATTGAAAAAATATTTATCGCGTAAAAAATGTAGCGCAAAAAAGTCTGGCTTGAAAACGCTTGTTACAAAATGAAAGTAAGCTAAGAGGCCGCGAGGTGAATTTATTGCGATTTATTGCGGGCACTTGGGGCGCAATCTAAGCACAATGCAATATTAGGTGTAAAGAGGCGCATTAGCGGCGAGAATGGAGATGAAAAGGAGGGTCCCGAGCGCGTGCGAGCAGAATAAAAAGCAGAGCGAGGCACGCTCCGAAATAAAATACAAAATGCGAAAGACTGCTCTCGGAAAGATTGTCTCCTGCCACCAGGCGGGTGGTCCCCCGTCGATCCGCCGGCTCCTCGCGGCGAATCTGCGCCCTTGGCCGCCCGGCGGGCGGAAAAGTGCAGCGAGCAAACAACGCACCCCGGGAGCCGGCCGGCTTTTCTGCTTTTCCGTGTTTCCATGTTCCATGTTTGCCCCTTACGCAGCGAGCTAGCGCCGAGGCGGCGCATGCAGCGCACGGACGGCCCGGCAGATTAGAATCTAAGGCTGCGACTGCTGCGAGTCGGCGTCTCGACGACCACCCGGCAGCCAGGGAGGACCGAGGAAAAGGGGGCGCGGGTGCAGTGGAAACCTCCCGGACGACGATACGCTACGCGGGACCGCCCGTCGGCAGCCAGCCGCGACAATTAACCGTAAAACCTCCTCGAGGGCCTTTATTTATTTCGGCCCGATATTTTTCAAGCGCTCGCGGCCTTTCTCACCTTTTTCGCCCCGATCGATTTTCCGCCTACGCGCCCATTCAGCGCTTCCTCGAAGGCGCCGTTCTAGTCTGCAACTGGTGACGCGCTTTGCCTTATTTATAGGCGCAGCCCACTTTCTTCCTTTCTCGGCTCTTTCTTCACAAATTCTTTTTCGATTTCATTTTAATGCGCCCAGATGATACGGGGAACTTTTAAGCGATTTATCGAAAGGTCCGAAACATCTGCGGCCTATTAATGCTTGCAAACGGCCTACAGCCGCGAGCTGCGGGAACAATAAAACTTAATAGAGAGTCGCGAGTATTTAAAATGTACTCGTTTAGCTGCGTAGGAGGCAAGATTAATGGATAACGCGGAGAGGCAAAGGTGCCGAAACGGGCTGCTGCGACAATAAAAAGATGACGGCGAGTGAGTAAGCGAGCTAATAAGCGAGGAGAATATCCGAAGAAAGGGGATGATAATACCGAGCCGAGGGAGTGCTCGTACAAAAGAAAAAGCGGCTAGCGGCTAGCGACTAGCGGCCGACGACAGTTGCGCAGGTCCCCCTTACGCGCTGTTCTTTCAAGGAGGCGCTGGCCAATATCGCATTATAAATGTCCGCGGCGTCCGCGCAAAAACATGCCGGGCGCGCGCCAGGCATACTTGTCATCGTGGGCTCATTGTGGCTCGTACCCGTAAAGCCCGGCCGCGGACAACAATCACATTCATCGGGGAGGCCACAATGCTAATCGCAAAGACGCCGACTATTACAGCAGCTTTTCTGCTTTTTTCTCTCGCGAGCACCTCCTCTTCTCCTCTTGGTCCCCTCCCACCGATTTTCCTCTCCTCGGCGGCGCACACTCCTTTACTCGATGGAGAAAGGTCTCCAGGCCGAGTTTATTTAGTTCCGAGGGGAGTGCGCTCTGTGCACCTCAATGGAACTTGCAACTCGCTTGCGCCCGCACGAGCCCCTTTGTCGGTTGTGTCAAACACGGCCGGCCCTTCGAAAATTCCCGATGAATAGGCAAACGGACAATCCGTTCTGTCGACTCTTTCTCTCCCGGGGTCCCGAGGCCCTCTTTTACTCTTTTCTCATTTTTAGTCGAGTCATACAGTCATGCGCGCTGTCCAGTCGAATCGAATTAATTGGGATTTCTATTGAGCCGTCGCGCTCGCCGATCTTTTATCGAGCTGCATACCCTTTTCCGCCGCGCACTAATCTCGTAAAACTGATCTCGGTCTAAATAGCGGATCGACAGCCGACGCGGGCTCGAGCTTTACACCTGGCATGCGCCTACTTCCAAGCCAAAACAATCTCTTACTCTTCTACATCTGCTCATCTGCTCACCAACATCTCTATTCTCTAATTCTCTAATTCTCTAATTCTCTAATTCTCTATTCCGTCATGCAACTCTTCCTAAATGAAAAAGCATGCTCGGCAGTCTGTGCGTTAATTAAATTACCTTGGAATAAAATTGATGTTCCGAAGAGCGAGCCGAAGAGCGAATATTACATTGTAAAGATAATGATCGGGTGTCACAGACACCTTAACGCCGTGAGAGAAGGCAGCGTCGGATTCCCCCGAAAGGCGAAAAAGAGAAAAGAGAGTAAAAAAAGGCAAATTGGTAAACATGAAAATTCTTATAGCCGCAAAAAGAGAAGCAAGGAAGAAGCCGTGGTCCGCTTGCGGGCAAGCAATAAAAGCCGGGCGGGTAAGCTGTAATTTTGGTGGCTTGCGGCCAGAGGTACCAGTTGCTCGGTTTGGCCGCGCTCTCGAAAAATACCCCCGAGTGGAATGCTTATTGAGGCTCGGCTCGCGCGGCGACCACTTGACTTTGGCTTCCGAAATTTGAAGCGCGCGATTCTCCTTCCTTTCTTTCTCTCTCCCCGGGCCAGCTTTGTCCGCGGGCTCCTCGCGGAGAACTCGAGACGTGTAACCGAGACTGCGGTCCTCCAAGACTCCGAGAGCGAGAAAGGCAGAAAAAGCCGGGGTCGCGCGTTAATAGGAGCAAAAGTGGCCCCCCGCAGGTGCGAGCGCACGCGGTAGCCGAGCGGAGCGGCCGGGGACCACCGTGACAATTCCTCTGGAGATGCATCCCTTTTGAGAGGGAGCAGCGACAAAACGCCGAGAAGAAAAAAGAGGCAAAGAGGCGTCCTCTTCGGTTCCGAAAAGAAGAAGAAGCGGCGCAAAAGAGCGCGAAGCATTCTAGCATCCCCGAGAGTGAAAGAAGAAAAGCTGAGGCGCGGTGCATTGTGTAGGAGCGGCCGTCCTACCGGTGTTGCGCCCGCGTCAATGCAGACAGTGCCGGCACCCTCTCGAGTCTGTGAATCCGGCACTGTTTGCGGGTGCTATTGTAGCCGCGTATCCTGGAAAAGGTACCTAACGTCGTGGCCAAGCCCGATTGAGGCGCGTCGGGCGTGAAAAAGGGGATTCGCCCTCGTACCTGGAAGCTGCGATCGGTGGCGCGAGACTGTTAAAGGATCATTTGGGGATTGCGCCGGCGGCCGGCGCCGAGCACGCAGGAGGCGTTGGCTCGACGGGATCGCTTTAACGAGCTACCAATGGAGCGTCCGCCGAGCTGGAAAAACGATTTCCAACTGCCGTGTTCGCCCTGCTGTAATGCATCCCCCGAATTGTCTCCGCACAATGCGAGGAAGGACACAATGGGACGCGCGCGCACTGCCACCCTCGCTTTGTACGGGCGCGTTCCCTCGAGAAGGACCTAATGCTATCTTACAGCCATGGCCTTGCTTTGTCCTTTTTGCTTTCGACTGCCCTTGTGTTTTGCTCTTTTATGGAAGTTGCAATAGCACAGTGCTATTTTCGCTCTTTGCACCGATCTCGAGTTTCTTTTGTTTTTCACTTGTAGAATACAAACAAGAGAAGCTAATGTTTGGTCCGCGGGTAGGCCAGATCGATCGATTAGAAAAGTGGTCAAGGAGGGGGTTTATGAGCGTTGCAAGCAAAAGCAGAAGAGAGGCATAGGAAGAGAGGCGAGAGGCGACTGCGTGTGCGACTTAAACGTTGCTGGATGAGCGAGAAAGAGAATAAAAGATAATACAGGGGAGTACAGGGGGAACGGGTGCATTGTGGAAGAGGTCAGTGGGAGCTGTCACTCAAAGAGTCGATGTCTAGCTAGCCCCCCATTAGCCGCCTCCGCTCGTAGCTCTTTTTAATTGTGTTAAATCGAGGGGCAATTTCTTCGGGGAATCCGAGAAGGCGCGATGCGCGAGGTCGGACTGAGAGAAGGAGAGAATTATCCGCGGGGCGATTTATTGGTCGCTTGCATGAGGCTCGCTCGTCCGGCGTTCGCCGTTCTTGCGCCCATCCACCCGCCTATACAGCCGCCTATACAGCCGCCTATACAGCCGCACGTCGCCGCCGACCGAAATCTCTCCACCCCCCTGGCGCTCTTAAGTGCGCTGCGATTTTCGACGAGCAATGAGGAGGGATCGCTACGGCTTCCCGGAATCAGCCTAGGCGGAATTGCTCTCTCCGCCGTAATATAGAAGTGCAAGATAAACGTTCCTAACCTATGGTTTTCTTCAACTAGAGATATGCTGCTGCCGATGCCACAAAAAGCCGCGGGTCATTATGCCCGCTAGCTGGCTTCAACTGTTTTAAAGAAAATCGATTTCGACTTGTACAAAGTTGCACTCTAATTGACTATTCTGTTTCTTCATTTGAATTGTAAATTATTAAGCGGCTACCCAGAAGGGCGCAAAGCGATACTGCGAATTATTAACTTTCACACTTGGAGGTTGTTTTTAAATCCAGGCCAGTTGGATAAAAGTTGAGAATAATATCGGCGCGATAAGAAGCGGTTTCTTCTCACGCGCGCCAGTTCGCGGTAAGGGGTGAACGACTCGGCTGATTGCAGTCGCGAGATTTACGAGTCTGCGGGGAGCCGGGGATCCGTTTTTCGGTGGACTTGTCTAGGTCGCTCCGAATTACGGCAAGTGAGAGGCAGTCGCGGTACCTGCGTTTTAGGCGGCAGAGCCAGGAGGGGGAGGACGTGCTCCCGTCGGGTCGTAAACACAGGGCGCCGTTCGGCTGCGATCCTTTTCTCCGGGCTCCGGGCTTGCCACTTGGGAGGATATTCGGCCACGCATTTTTTTCCACGGCTCGCAGTTACCTCCGGACTCTTTCTCTCACGCCCCCTCTTCTCGCTGCTCCGCTGCTCCGCGCTCGCGCTTCCAAGAGGCGCCCGGGACCTTGACGCGTCTGCCGCGCGCGCGCACCAATAAATACCGGCGGCCACGCTCTCGGCATCGAGCCTCGCGCCAATTAAACCAAAGAGAGCGACATCGCAACCCACCCCGAGGCGCGGCTTTATTAACGCCGCCGAGTCCAACGGTCGAAATCAATATTTTCGCCGACGCCATTTACATAAAGATACGCTCCCGCTTCGATTGCACGTCATTTCGCCTTAATGCCCACGTATCGGCGCTTTATACTAGGCGAGGGCCAATGCCAGATTTCTAGCAGTGGGACATATACTTAGCTGGATTTCTCTCAGCCCCCATTATACGTTTGCTCCTTCGAGCTACTGCCACGCTTACCGACACAAATATTTGCTTTGAAATAGCGTCAAGCAGGTGTGGCTCGCTCGCCCAACTCTAATTCCATATATTTTTTCATCCGCACCGAAGAGCAGTAGTCAAAATCCTTAATTTCCTCCCATTCCTTCCAATGACTTTTTCATAGCTTACCTCTCAGGCGCTTGCAGCAGTGCGCGCGTTTGGTAAAAGCAATGCTAAAAGTAATGCTAAAAGAAATGCTAAAAGAAATGCTAAAAGGAAGCAAGCTTCTAATTGCGGCAATAAATGTTTGGCAGCTGCGGGCGAGTGCTCCTTTTCCCAGAGCGGCCCGGCAGTCGGGCTTCCGAAACGGCGTCGCTTGCGCCTCGGCGCTATCGGCGAGTGCTCGTCTCGCTTGCGAGGTAAGGGCGTAAAAGTCGCGGCCCGCTCGGGCGCACGCTGTGCATAGGTGGGCGGAAGAGAGGATTCGGAGGAAGAAGACGAAGAGCCGGCCGGGTTCATGGGAACGCCGACGGAATGAGAGGAGCCGGCGCGAGCGCGCGCCCGGGCAGCGGTGCAGCATAAAGGAGGCGAGTCCGTGGAAAAAAGTAGCCAAAGACCCGCTGTTTACGGGTTCGGGCCGTTCGGGGGCGCGGGGGGCGCGGGGGCCACGAGTCATAACCCCACCGGGTAATTGGACGTTCCCACTTTTAATTGGCTACAAAGACGCTCCGGCCCCGGTTGTTAGGCCCTATATTGTGTTGGCTTGTATATAAACGCTTTGCTGGAACCTGCTGGAACTTGGCACTCGGCTAGCGACTTTTGGACGAAATTTCGTCTGTCCGAGCAGCTGTCCCTGCCCTGCCACCTCCGCAAGCTTCTCTTGGCCTCTCCGGGCGCGCGCTGCCTACCACATAATTGTTACCTTATTAAACAGTGCTTGTAAGAGCGAAAAGCTCCCCGTCGCTGGAATTCCGTGGAGCGCAGCCTCGCTTCTCACAGTGGCCCTCTCTCGGGGTCCCGTCAATTAAGGGGGGTGCCTCCAGCCTCCAGCCTCCTTCTCTCGCCGGCAATTCCCGGGAACGCGAGCCTAAAACTCGGCTGCAGCCAGGAAAACGAACTTTTAATGGCGCGTGCGCGCCACGCACAGCCTCCCGACGAAAGTAGCCGCATTCTTAATTACTGTCATTACACTTTTCTCGCGTTAGTCGAGTTCATCAGCCCGCGCGCCTAAGCAAGTGAGCTTCCTTAGCCCATTGATCCTTTGGCCATTGATGCCCCGAGGACAGAGGCGGCAGGAAGATCGGCCACGCGCGCTTCACCTCTCGCCATAGCTTTATGTAAACCGCGACCTTTATATTCGGCTTTTTCTGGAATTTTAATGGATTCATTTATTTGCTCGGAACGCGCCGTGCGTGGGCTCGAGCGATCGCGGAGCAGACGTAATTAATGGCCCTCGATTAATTCATATTTTATTGCTCTTATTGATTTTAGCGCTTACGGAAGGCAGCGCACAGCTTATGTAATATACTAATCTATACAGCGGCCCGAAGCAAATTTAGAAACTTCTTTACGACAGCATTTTTTATGTGGAAATTATTACAAGTGAAGGAAGCTACTTAATTTTCATTGCTCAGCATCCTTGCCAGGCTATCCTTGTTCGACTATTTCTGGCTTAATCAAAGACCTTATTTAGCAGCTTTACACTCGAGAAAGTCTAGCGAATTTATTCTACGTGGGATTACATATCGCAGTTGAGCCAAGAGTAATCTCAATAACTGGGAATTTTGATAAAAAGCTAGAAGGAAAGTCGGTTGCGAGCAGTGACACTGCTTTGCACTAAAGTTTATTCAAATGTTCAAATGCTCATGGCCATAAGATTAATTAAAATTGATTTAGTGCCCCTGCAAATATTCAATTCGCTAATATACATTATTTACAGTTTGATAAAAAGTCAAAGTTTATGCAAAGTCGCTTCGGCGCTTTGCGAGAATCGGTGAATATGTCTTATATTATTCCCAATAAAATGTAGCCGAATTTATTTGTCGCGTAAAAATGTACGCAAAACAAACAGTTATAATTTAAAGCGTGATCGTTTCATAAAAGAGAGCCGAAAAAAATTGTGGGAAAACGCGGCGCGTCGACTTGGCCTTTTGGCCCACCTGGAGACCAGCGCCCGTGACTCCGCCTCCTGCCTCAATTAAAACTTTTCAATAAAAATGTAAATTTGGCCGTATTATAAATGGCAGGAGAAGACGGGAGAAACACAGTCATCGTTCGCGGAGGCAAGCTTTTGCTCGATGAAACGAGGCGCCTCTTTGTTAATTGTACATTTGCAGAAGAATTTGTCATTCTGGCTGTACATGCAAGTTGGGCGATTTATTAGGAAGGATGGCCGGTCAAAGGCAAAGGAGCTGATCCTGCGTCAAAGCAAAGCGAGCGGCGAATCCGAGTGAATGATTTCTTCAACTTCTCTTCGCCGAAGAGGATTCACTAGCTCGAGGGCTCGCGCTTAATGTATTCCCTTTGTGGCGCCGATACGAATGTATGCATGCGTGTGCGAGCCGACGCCCTCCTCGGTGATATACGCCGAATTAATTCCGACTTTTGACTTTTCTTTTCGGGGACTTTGTCGTCAGGTGTGCTGCCACGCTCGGTGCCTCGCTCGCTGCCTCGCTCGCTGCCTCGCTCGCTGCCACGGCAGTACATCATTCATTCTGCATTCAAATTTAGATGCCGCCGCGCACTCCTTGAATTAATAGCCGATCGTTCACCGGCGCTTTTCTTTCGGCAAAAATAAAATCGCTGAAAAATCTGACTGAGCAGTCGCTGGCTGACTGTGCGCGGGAGGGAGGCATTAGGGGGAAACAGTAAAGGGAGACTATTAGAGAATAACAAACGGATCTATAAAAGTCTCCCGCGAGTTCTTTCATTATGCTCGTAAATTATCTATACTTAATGCGAATTAATCCCCGTTAAAGCGGCATATCATATAAGCCGAGCTTCCTTGCGCGCTGCAAATAAAATTTTCCTAATTAATCGTTATTCTATCTGTTTCTATTATCTATTAATTCATATTTACAAGGCATAACTTATCCTTGTAACTAGCAAAGTAACCGGGAAAAATGTTCCTTAAGGCAAAAGGGGAAGAGAATTATCGTATTAAACTTGACGTCCCTAATGCACGAGGTAAAACAATAACGAGACGTCGCGAGGCAGCCGCGGCGACTGCTTAACATCAATTTTTCCTGTACTATTTCACGAATTTTATGAACTAAGCTCCAACAGTCGAGCATAAACTTTAAATCTTTAGAAAACAATTTTTTTCGCGTCGCCATTTCATTTGGAGCCTCAGCTTTAGGAGGCTCGCGTCTTTTCGAAAAAGGTATTGTGATTAACCCTCCCGCGGCTCATCGAGTCTCGCGCGTGCGTTATGACGCGCCTTTCAATGCGACCCGGCTCGAACGTCATTATGGGCATCTGCAGCCTCTCAAACGGAAACTGAATAGTACGGCTTTTATTTAAGAGGCAGTATAAGTTTGTAATGTAACTTGCTGCAAAGTCACAGGCGGACTCGAAGTTAGAATGCGCGCGATTATTAAATTCGCCCAAGGCCCAACTAAATCACTCTTCTAATTGGCTCAAAGTATGTTTGACTTTATTTAAAAAATGATCCATCCTACTCTGCTGGATTAAAGAAAAGAACGTTCAAGTTTAAGCCCGAATGTTACTGCTTATTGCATTAAAATTGAAATGCGGAAAAGGCAGAAAAGGCGGAAAGATTTGAGTGCAGGCCGTGAGAAAATTTCCATAAAACGTTGCTAACGCGTATTTATGTAAAAAAGTTAAGTTAAGCAGTAAAACTTATAGGAAAAGTAAAAAGAGCGATAAATAAACATTTTAGTTTATCGCGGCTTTCTCCGCGTTAAATGTATAGCGAAGCTAGAGCTAAGAAAAAAGACAGTTGGCGTTTGCGACGGTAAATCGGGAGTGAGCTAGCAGCCAGAGGTCTGCTCGATTAAAAATGCAAATCGACCGATAGGAGGATCCGAGGACGCCTCGGGTATTTGCGAAAAGGCTGCACGGACCGGCTGGCATTTTACGATCGATCGGGTGATTTTCATATTTCCCGTATCGGCGTCGTAAACGGGGGACGATCGCGCGTGAGAATCCAAGTGCGTATCGCCGGCGCAGCGCGAAAATCGTTCGAAAATTGAATGCCGGAGAGTCGGGGAGCCGCGAGCGGTCGGGCGAGTCCGGGCCGTCTTTAAAAACACATAAATTCGAGGCAAACGGCTGCTCGCGAGCGTCATGAGCGGTAAATTATGGATCGGCGCGAGCGAGACCAAGTCCGAGAGGAGAGTCCCCTCCTATCCGCTGCTTCTCCCGGGCGCAAAGGAAGCGTCGCGCGAAATTTCGCCGGTTGCAAAGTACCCCACGACTACCAGCTAGCAGCTTTTTTTCGCGCCCAACGCGATATGCAATTTTAGTGTTCCTTGGACGGCGACACGCTTTTTCGCTTTTTCGCTTTTTCGCTTTTTCGCTTTTTCGCTTTTTCGCTTTTTCGATCGCTACTCTCCGGCAGCACCGCTAGCCGTTCTCCTCTTACCTTATAACCTACACGTTATATTATTTTTTCCTCGCTTGTCGCAGGCTCTTGGCAAAAAACTGATATCCCCCGTGTCTGCCGCTTTTTATATTCTTTCGCTCAGCTCGTATATTTCCTCGTTTTTTCTCGATGCCATAATTCAGCGTTAATTGAGAACTGTTTGCTTTTCTATAAGGCGCTGATCGGACCCTCGGACTTATTGAGATTCAGCGCCGTTATTTATCGCTGCTCACTCTGCTCGGCTAACTCGTGCGATGAATTTATTCATTTTATCCTACGAGCTGCGCAGCGCTTAGCTTCAAGAAAAAATACATTTTTAAATGTGCCATCGCCTCGCTCACGGATTATTCTTCGTCGTTGCAATTCATCTGTTTATCACTTAGTAGTAGGTAGCTGCATGCTCGTACGAAATTATACTCGAGAAAACTTTAAACTGGTTTGAGATAATCCGTGCTATCATCAAAGTATTGCTTACAGCAACATTTTCAAAAAGAAGAAGGAATTTCTAAAAAGCTTTAATTCCTTCGAATGACAAAATAGCTATTGCGTAATATCTCGCCGTTACGGAAAATCAAACGTGGCGAGTGTCCACATAAAATTAGCATAATCGTTGAAAAGAGCATCGGAAAGATTAGCATAAGGCGAAAAACGGAGGCGCGAGGCTCTCGAAAGCTTAGCCGAGGCTGCGGTGAGCATAGGTGGCCAACAGCTAATTGTGCCTTGCGCGAAAGCTCCATCGTGCCTCCCATGCATATGTGGGTCAAAGGCCAGAATACAATGTGTTGGCTCGCGGCCGCTCAATAAGCGATGCCGCGGCGAGTTTCTCCGCGCGCGGGCCACAATATAAATACACACGGCTTTATTACGCGCCGTAAATTATGGGGCGCATTATTTTCCATAGATCGGACATTTTTATCGCGGCCCGAGTGTGCGCGAGAGTGCGCTGGTATACGATTGCGGCTCGTTACGCGAGCGCACGTGAGAAGATAGCCTGCACCTTTGAGAGGAGCAACCGCCAACCGACGAGGTCGCTCTTCTCCCTTCAGTGCTCTTGATTTATGCCACGCAAATTGAGCTTTCACGTCGAAATGCGATAACCTTTGTTGCTAATATTTCGAAGCTTTAAAGAATATGGAATTTTCAATGCGACAAGCTAATCGCAGATCGCGATAAATGTAAGCGCAGCAAGTTTTTTTTAAAAAGCCGGCTTTGCCCGGCACGGAAAGGGTGAAATACTACTTCCTCGGAAATTCCTTAAAGGAATCGAGGATAAAGCTCAATTCCAGCAGACGAGTCGGAGAAAGCTGAAAGCGGGGTAAAAAGGCGGCCGAGAGTGGGCGATAATCGAGGTATTGTGAGGGGGTCGCCGACTCAAGGGGGCACTGATTTATTCCAAGCGACGTTGGCCGGGCGCAAGCCGTCGGCTAATTGAGAAACGCAATGGCGGCTGAGTTATCGGCATCGGGCGCGAAAGGTGCGCTTTTGCTTGCGAATATAGTTTTACGGGTCTGAAAAGGAGCGCTCGGCCGGTCGCTCGCGGGACATCCTCTTTGGCCGCGTCGCGGCGTTGTCGAGCGCCTCTCCCCGTTCCCGCGATCCCGCGGCGTGTGTGCGTGCACGCGACCACACGCGTCGACAAGTAGATAAACTGATTGAAATACGACCTGCCTTCTCCCTTTTTCTCTCTGGCCGCTCGGCCGCTCGGCCGCTCGGCGGGTCGCGCGCCGCCCGGCCGCACCACCGTGCGAGGATCCCCGCACCCCTCGCCTTGCCGCACCCCGACACACCGACCGACCGCGACACACCGCTTTACACGCTAATCCCTTTACCAAAACCAACGCCCGTTAAGATTACGCGTTATTTCTTCCTGTTCTCGCCTTCTCGCGCTGCTGCGACCTCTGCTCGGCCCTCTCCTATCTACGCCCGCCTCGCGACTTTTCTACCTCCCCGACTTTATTGCTCTTACGTTCTTCCTTAAAATACAATGTCGAGGCGGGACCCTCTGCTTTTAACGACCCCCGCCCTACGGCGATTCTTGCCTCTCCTTTTCTTCGACGATTAACTCTTGTTCATTTTATCGGGGTGCAGATATAAATTTAATTAACGCCCTGGTCCCGATGATTTACCTTAATGATTAACCTTTTACCATCTCCTTGCTTCCCTGCGAGTTACTAACTGAAACAAGAAAAATATTCATTCACGTGGGTGGGAATAGTTGAGAATTTACATTGATTTCTGCAAAACTCAATGCATACTCGAATCAACATTGTTTCTGAAGAATGGAGGTTTTGAGAGAAACTCGCGCGAAAGCAGGATCGGGTTGTATTGGTCAGCCAGCGAAATTTAAAGAGAGCGTAAACGGTATTTCAAAGGCTTAGCAGATTTGAGCGCGGGACTGCGGGGCTTCCCCGGAGCTCTAAATAATCGAAAGTGCCCTCTGGCATTAAGGGGTCGCGATAAAGCCCTGCTCGCTGCGCTGCGCTGGCGAGCTGCGACGGAGGCGGATCCCGAAAGATGTAATTCGCCAGACTGACATTAAAAGGACAGTGTCGCGCGCGACGCGGTTCCCCTCGGCCATTAGTCGCGAGAGCTTCAGCGGGGGTGGGGGCTTGCGCTGCTATTTTATAGCGCGTCGCGGCTATGTTTTACGCTGACAGTCTCCAGAGTCGCACGCTTCTCTAGTTAGACTCGGCCGCTCGTATAAGTGTCTTCCGCTCCGCGCTTCGAGCTCCGATTATCCTGCGACGGGCATGAAGCGCAACTCGGCTCCTCCCTTTTTTCTTTCTTCTTTTTTCTTTTCTTTTTCTTTCCTTTTTCTTTCCTTTTTCTTTTCTTCCCTGCTCTTTTAGCCCGTTTAATTGATGATTCATGATGCTCTCGTGCTCTCTTTCCACTCCTCGCGCTAAATACATTGTAAACATATTATTCACGCCGTTAGGGACTGATGAATAGCGTTGCTCCGGTAAATGAAAAAAGTTGAATACGCAAATAAATAAATAAACGGATGCCAAGTTGGGAGTTGATTTGAAGGAATGTGAATGTGAATGTGCGTGGCTGGTTCGTCGGTGGCCGTCGCTCATCGAGGATTCGAAGGTGCGCGCGTACACCCTTGGCTCCCGGTGCTCGGACATAAATTTCACTTTGACTGGCTGTGCGCACCGCCCGGCATCGCCCGGCATCGCCCGGCACCGCCGCCTTCTGCATACTAAGTCATCGCGCGCTAACAAAGTGCCTGTCCTCGCTCGTCCTTCGACACTCGCGGCCTCGTCCAATCTGTTATTCGCGCACGCCGCTGATTTCCGATCGATTATCTCCTTCCCGCGCGAAATATCGGCGATGTCGCCGGCATAGTGACGCAGTCGCGCAGTCGCGAGGCGTATCGACGCCGATAACGATCGCGACATCGCGCACCTCTTTGCCCGGTTCGTGATCCCCTTACCGAAACGCGAGCACGCCGATTGCCTCTTTATTCCTCCTCTACGTTGCACTACCCATTGAGGCAAACTTTCGAAAGACTGCTTAAAGGTTTAAACGTTTATTTTATTATGCATTTCTCACCTCTTCAGCAATTAAGATCGTCCGAGCGTGAGAACCGAGAAGAGCAAGGAAAGTCATGAGCGGCATAATTAGCGCAAGGCACAATAAGCTTTATTTATACTGACATTGTAGGAGCAGTAAATCCCACGTCATAATTCTTCGATTTCATAACTGAATTAGGATCGAGGTATAGATGAAGCGGTGAGTCGGTTCGAGTCGGTAACTCGAAGAGAGATCGAGCCCCTTAGGAACCACGTCGATATCGAGCGGCTGTCCAAATACAAACGACTGACGGGACAACCGCGCGTGGGAGAATGATGAAACGAGAATAATCGCATTGAACCTCGCGCGTCTTTACAGTTAAATGCGATCGTCGGACTACTCGCACGAACCCGGACGTTCGCCTCGGGCCGCGCTCGCATCGCGACTCGCTCCTGCGCCTTTTTTCCCCGGGACTTCTTTGTTCTGCTTTCTACGCTGCGCGCGCCGCGGCATGAGATAAAAAAACGAGTTCGAAGGAGAGACCGAGCGAGAAAAAGGAAGGATGCCGAACGACAGACGCGAACAAGTCTGCTTTGACGTATGACCGTCGCTTCCCGTGAATAACGTCCTTTCATTAGTTAATGAAGTTGCGCAGAGCCGACGGTGACGTCGCCTGTAGTCTTTGTTAATAAACGTAAAACTGCCTCAGTTTCGGGCGCTTAATCTCCCGTTACAATCGCGTTACAATCGCCCCGTCAGCTGCGCACATTATTTGGAAGGCGGCCTATTATGCGCGAAACGCGCCTGTTCCCGCTCCTCAATAAGCCAATACAGTAGGCGAAACATGAAACGCGAAGCTCGAAAGGTGAACTGGTGAAATGCTGAAATTCTGAATCAGCAGCGAGAGGAAACTATTTATTTGGAGGCTATTCTCGGGCCCCGTCCGAGGCGCCGAGCGAGCGAGCGATAACCGAGGAACGCAACGCAAAAATCGTAAATCTCGGCCGAAAACTACCGGATATCGAATTTATTCGTCCCATATTGAGATGTAACTTGGCGCGAGCGGACGAGCCGGGAGAGGCGGGGGAGGCGGGGGAGACGTAACGCTAACAAAGGACGACGCG